>VFFE01007111.1:1557220-1702349 GCA_008921705.1 Burhinus oedicnemus | reverse complement strand
TCAGCCATCAAACCATCCTTAGTGCTCTTCTGAGCTAAAACTGTGCAGTGACAGCATGTAAATTGGAGCAGTAGCAGAGCAGGAGATGGTGCTTAGGCAGGGAGGGAGGTGGAAGAGGTTCGGCTCGGATGGTGCTTAGGTAGAGGGATGATCCCTACGTGCAAGAGGGGGATCTCTGTACGACAAACCCATTCATCTAACTCTCCAGGAGCTTTTGAAAAGCTTCAGGCTCAGAAGCACTTGAATTAATTCTGCCTCTTCAGACTATTTCTAGACTAATTTCTAAGATTATATATTAGCAATCACTTATTTTAGCAAGATGTACTACTCTGTAGAATAGTTTCAGGTGTGAAACTTCTGAAATAAGTCAAATAACTGAACTAACAGGTGGAATGAAGCACTACCCAAATTAAGGTGTGGAAACTCAGTAGGCATTTAGCTGGACTTCAACGTTTTGCCTAATTTTATTCTGATTGCAGTTCAGAGTATAACCTCTATCTATTCCAGTAGGAGAAAATATTATCCTTCTGAAAAATCCCATATGATGAATTAACTGTTGTTTGGCTTAATGTTAAACAGAGATGATGGTACCATTACTCCTAGTGCTTTCTTTCCTTTGGATTTCAAAACGCTTCACTGGGGAAGTTGGCATTGTTTTACAGATGGGGAAACTGAGGTACAGAGAAGGAAGCGACGTGGCTAAATTTAGACCCCTTGTATTTTAACTAATCTCTGTTTACAAGATCATATTTTTTTTATATTTTCTTTGCTCACAAATCTTTTACCTGTAAAGGGAGAACAGTGTTAGAAAAAAAAAATAATTCTGACACAAAGCAGATTACTGTGGCTTGGTTTTAGTTTTATTAAATTATTTCAGAAATATAAAAATACATCTAAATGGGGGCTAAATTTAAGTGAACTATACAAAAACAACCTGCGCGTCACATGTCATATTATTGGTCTACAAGACTAGATTTAGCTTTCATGTAGCCTCAGGTTTCATTGCCAGTGAGTTAGATTATCTAAATAGATTTTTGCCAGCAGCGCTCATGTCTGCGAATCAGCTCTAACCAGACCTGACCAAAAAATTATTCTTATCAAATTTCTCTAAGTGAAGAATTATAACTTTGATAGCCTCAGCTCTAATTCCTAGAAAAGGCTGTTACTATCAGGAAACCTGCACTCATTTAGTGTACATTACTGAATAGGATTTGTCAAGAGGCCAAAAGCTTGGGGAGCATCTTCTGTGATACAAAGGCTGTGATCTGAGATAAAGCGCCGGAGCTCAGCAGAGGAGGCTTCTGTGCACGGCTCTCTCCTCTCTTCCAGTGCCTTCTGCAAAGGATGCTTCAACAGGGCAGAAGCTGCCGGGAGACAAACCTTGTGTTAGATTCCCCATCGGGCACAAGCAGGTTTGGAAGGCTTGATGCTTTGTCTGCTCCAGCAGGAAGGGGCGAGAGGATCTCTTTCGCCTGGCTGAGGGAAAGAAAAGGAAGAGAAGATGCATCAGCAGTAGGATCAGAAAGCAGCTTGTGCTCTTTTAAAAGGCTTAGTATTTTTCAGATACGTTGAATGACTGCCCACAATTCCAACTGAAATCACAGGACAAGCATCCCCGAGAAATCAGCCCTTCCGCTGCCTTTGCAGCCGCACGCGCTGCTCGTTTGACCTCTCCAGCTGACAAGAGCTCAACGCTTTTGTTTGAAATAACTTGCAGTGCTGCCATCTTCCACGCTGAAGAATACCTCAGCAACAGATTACAAACAAACCACCTTTTCAATTCACTTTTAAGGTTGCCTTGTGCCTTTCCAAGAGATTGAAGTCGGTGATAAAAACTCAGGAAATTAATCAAAGTACAGAGCCTGCTTCTCCAGAGCTGGTAGTAGGCACAGAGTGCTCCCCGCATACAGCAGTGCAGTCAGCGCCTTAGCCGTCACCGCGCTGGGGACTGATTAGCTGAATGAGCTCGGCAGGGACATGATTGTAATCTGAAGAGACCTGGGGATCGTTTCAGGGGATGAGGCAGAGCCGCAATTACCCTGCAGTTGTGGTATAAAGAGTCCCTGTTCTCTGGGATTTTGACGCAAGGCAGCGGAAGCGCAGGTGAGATCAAGTCGCTGCGGCGCAGAGACGTGCAGAGACGCGCAGAGACGTGCCGGCTGTGCGAGTACCCGCGGAGCGGGGCCCTCTCCTCTGCCGGGGGAGGACGAGAGAGCGCGCTCCAGGGATAATAGCAATATGTAACAGAAGCGTAGCGATACGGAGAAATCTGTGAATTAGAGAGGATGTGGTGTAAAAAGAACCACAGTGCTTGACAACGTATTGGTCATTTGTTTCCAGCAGAAAGCTGCAGAAGAGATGTAAGTGGATTGCTGTCTGGAAGACCTTTTACTCTAGCAAAGAGCGTGTGGCTTGTTTGGAGGGTGTGATGCACGCTCTTCAGAAATGGGCTGCAAGGATGTGCGTTAGGGACATGGTGAGCAATGACTCCGACACAGCGGGGGAAGGGTTTCTCTGACACCCACCCTCCCTGCGTTGCCTGGCCTTCGGGTCCCAGCCACCGAGGACACCTTTCTGTCAGGAGCCTGGCATTACAGGGCAAAGGCAGTTCTGCCTCGCTGAAGTACTTTGCAAAGAAGGTTTCTATTGCTGGGCAGCGCTGAAGTCTTGCTAAAAGCTCTGCTCTTTCGATAATAACCTAATATTAAAGAGAAACAGTTACTGACAAACATTTGGGTTTGAAGGTTTAGTTCACTTTTAAGATGAGTTTCTATTTCCAGTCGTTCAGCAATTGTAAAACAAACACGTGGGCTTCAAGGTTTTTCTTCAAGTTTAGTAAGCAAGGGCTTTCTCGTGATATTTTATTCTTCCTTTTCCAGTGAATGTCAGCACAGATCTGAGAAGGTAATCATGTGAAAATTAAAAGTAAAATAGCAGAGGAGGAAGAAAAATGCTGTCCAGACATTTCAGGATGCCTTAGCATAGCATGATCTCTTCTCCGTATTCATAATGGAAACATAGAAGTGTGAACTTAATTTTGATTTCTTCATTATTCCTGAGTTTCCCAACTTTTATGATTCCATATATGACCCTTTCTTGTCATTGGTGTTTGGAAAATCACACCGTGTTGTTGACAGCAATTTGGATCTCGGGCACTGAGGTGCAGGATCCTGCCAGCTCCTTTTGTCTGCTGCAGAATTTGAAAGTGGGCATCCGTGCCACCTGGGAGGAGCTCATCTGCATAATATTATTACAACATGGTTTCCCTATGCCTTTACATACTGGTTGGATACATTAAAACCAGCATTTTGGAAAAATGGATGGAAAGGTGTTTTGGAAACATCACAATTTCTGACTATGGAGCTGTAGACTTCCTGAATGTTCGTACATGAAATAATTATGCCCTGGCTACACCTGGAAATGTTTGAAATCCTTAGTTCACAAGTACAAATAGTCATGAAAATGAAAGTTAATTTTACATGTCCTCTTGGAATTCAGTATTGGTTATTTAAATGAGTTATCCAAGAAAAGAAAAAAAGAAAAAAAAATAATCCATCATGTTAATTTAGGACCTTATTCAGACCCTCAGACATCCATAAAGGAACCTCTAGTGTTTGGAAATAGCAAGTAGGTTGTCTCTTTGTTTTCTTGCAAAAAAGGTATGTGCTTGTGAGACCACTCTGTTGAATAGTAAAGGAGCTAAGATGACTAACGTGGACTAAATGTCTTACTTTTACATGGCTGAGGTATGAATGCTTGAAGTATTTCATCTGTCATAAATTAAATCTGAACTACACGCATAATTTAATGAATTTTCATGTTCTGCCTTATGAATCAAGACTAAATTCAAGTTTAGCCTTTCTGTTTTCATCTTGATGGAATGCTAGGTGTTATAAATTAATTGTTTTAAAGAAAACATGCTATTTTCATGTTGGAACATAAAATTTCTTTGTATCTCTATTTTCTGGGAGAATTCTTCTCATTTAAATTTTGGATTTTCATTTGAACTTTCCCATTTTCATTTGTAAGAATGAAAACATTTTGCACATGAACATTTTAAAAATTTGTCAAATAATAATTGTTTTATGCCAATACCTGTAGAATAGATAGATATCTCTCAAATTCACCTCTATCCTCTTTTCAGTCAAAGAAAAAGTCATAAAATCTTCCTACTAAACATACAGGGGAGGTAATTTGTGCCTTCAAAACATTCAATGGTAGAAACAAAGTATGCAGGTTTGTTTCCTGTAGCTTGAAAGTAATAGTGTCATTCAAAATCAGAATTAGAAGAGCAGAAATAATGACTTTGTTTTCTAGTCATGGTTGACTAAGTTTTTGAGAGACATTGGTCTCAGGAAACTAAAATTTGGTTCCTGTTACAAGCAATAGCACTAAGAATTTATTTCATTTTAACACCTTGAAAATAGAGGCTTTTTGTATTTTATTCAGCATCTACTCAGGAAGAATAGCATAGGACTGCATTAAATAGTCACATAAAATGCACTCAAAGCTATCTTGCAAATAGAGATATTTATGACTTGCTTTTTAGGTAGTCAATTTATTCTTTCTATAGTAGTCAGGAATCTGTCGGAATAAAAGAAAGGAAGCATTTGTACTCAAACTGTTGGCTGCATGAGAAAACAACTGCTTTAATAATCTGTTTATCTAGCCTCCCTGGCCTCCTATCTCATCCAGGGAATCTCCAAGGAAATGACTAAAAATAAGAAGGAAGCTAGAAGCCATTGAACTCAAAGCCCTTGGGTCAGCGCCTGGCTTAAATCGCTACAAGAGGCTCTGAACTGCGGCGTTGGCTCTGACCCCTGTGCCAGGGCTATTGTTAGTACCCTTGTCAAATCCAATTGGAAACAGGGATATAGACTGCAAAAGTTTGTCTGCAATGCTCCTCAGAAGAACAGAAGAGGGTTGTATCAAACATGCGCCTTATATTTTCAATGTTTTCATAGAGACCACCTGCTAAAATGGCGAAGCTTTCTGTTTGTCTAATGATGCATTTCTGCCAGCTTTGTCAGATGAAAGGACAAAGGCAGTTGTTTGAGCAACAGCCTTGTAAGAGCATCGTTGTGATTTTTAGTTCAGTCTGTTCCCAGCCAGGTCTGTTATGGCCTTTCCAACTGGTCAGCCCTTTCCCAGAAGGAAGGACCTTTCCCTCACCAGACAAGAACCCTAATAAGGCAAAGAAACCAAAGTCACAATTTGCAGTTTCACTAATCTTGGTTCATACCACTTTGCCACACACAGGGAGGATAAATCGAATGTAATCACACTTTGGTGAAAACAGAAGTTATACCGATCCCAGCTATTTTCTCTAGTAATCCCTGAATTTATGATAAGCAAGTATCAGAATCTGAATAAACTGTAATGGCACCTGTGGTGTCCAGACTGTGCTGTTAGATTTTGTACCTGTAGTCAGTGATGTTGGAAACTTGTAGATAGCAATCACTGTGTTTTCCAAAATGTATTATTTTTTAAAAGGAGGGAATAATTATAGTATTTAGATTTTTTTTTTCTTGGCAAAATATTAATATAAAGAATGGAAAGCAAACATGCGGAGACTGTTAGCATTTTGGAATTTTTTCTCATCAAGGACAAAAATGACTTTTAGGGTGTATATAATTTAATTTTATTGTGAACATGTATTTGGAAATGAGAAAAGTAGTTCTTCAAAATTAAACCACATTTCACGTTCCTCGTATTTCATCTTCTTTCTTCCTGATTGCAGTTAGAATCAGTAGATTTCACATGATCGTTACCAGGCGAAATCCAGGAAAGGTTGAAAAAGATGAAGAAATGAGGGAGAATGAATAAATTATAAACATTTCCCTGCAACTGTTATTTATTCTCTCCAGGGAATCAAGGCCAGATATGCCCCAGAGAAGTCATGACGGAATAAAAAAACTTTATTTGGGAGTTAATTATGTTAGGAAGGATAGTTCCAAATGCTTGGTGTCCTAAGCTGTATCCTATATAACTAAGCAGTGGGTGACGTTCAGAAAGGAAGAGTGATGAATGACATTGAACAACTATGAATTTCTAAGTAATGGTAACCAAAACTAATTTTTTTTTTAACACAGTATTTCCAGTTTTTGTTTCTTTAACAAAGCAGAGAGGAAAAACATAATTCTTTTGAGAGGAAGAATGGGCTATAGTTTAAAACTGTCACTCAAGGTCACTGTTGCAATATAATGCAGACAGACGAATGAGGAAAAGATGTCAAATATTTCCCAAGCACCTCTTCTGCTTATTTTGGAGAGGAGGGGAAAATGCATTTACACATCATTAGGTATGCCTTGTGGGTAGTCTGGAAAATACATGTATATGGAATGTGTGCATGCTACCTAAGACATCCTGCTCTTACTCAACCTAATGGAAGTTTTGGTAGTGTTTAGCTATTCGTTAATTTAGAAGTGTGGACAATATTTTCTTATGATCTGAATTGAAAAGGTGTGCAGGAAGGTGAGGATTCCATGCAGTGACAGGAGCATATTGAGAACCGAATGGAAGCAGGATTAAACTAAACAGTACGTAGTCAAAGGTACAGCCAGGAATTTTGGATGGAGTACCAGCTTATGGTGATGAGACACAGTCAAATACAAGATTTCTCACAACAAATCATTTATATCGTAGCTGACTAAACGTAAAAAAAACCCTGAGCATACGCAGTATAGCCAATGCATACCCTGGTTCTGAGGGCATGCATTGAAACAACAATCCTGTGGACAAACTTGTTTAAGCTTGACTTTCACCCATGCTGAGATTTCAGTGTCTCAGTGCCCTGACTAACTCTACTGTGGCTTGTTTAGACTTGTGCAGGGCAGAAAGTTCCACGTCCTGAACCTTGTGCAAGATCCTGAAAGAAGTAGATACGGTTACATTCAGCGCTGTCATGTGTAGCCTAAGCTGTCATTAGCCAGCAAAGGTTATTCCTTTTTCAAAGAAGATGATATACTGAGTGCTTATAGTTGAGATGAGTTGGCCTAAATTATACCTTTTCCTGAAACAGTGGCATTGGGTGATGATTTGGGGGATTTTGATTTTCTAGGCCATTCCTCCGTAAAAGATATCATTTCCCACAGACTCTTTGCCAGCAAAGACCATTTTCCCTTCAACTGTGTATGGGGTTTTTATATATTTTTTACTCTGTCCAGCTTTATATGACTTAAAGAAATTTCACCTTTCGCTTTATGGAATGGCCTTCCAATACCAGAAAACCTGGAGCCCTGTGCTCTAAGCAGTACAATTCCTGGAAGCCCAATCTTCTGTTGCCAGTTCTTTCTGGGAATACTACATATGCTCTGCTGACTTACATCATTTTAGATGGGAAAGACCTGCTGGTAGTGTTGCTTTTCCCTTCAGGGCAGAAGTGTTTCTGTGCAATGTGCTATCGTAAAGGTCAAAGGGAACGTTAATACCAGCCAGTCTGTCTCATACTGTGACAAACTGGAGAATTTCGTTCTGCATCACACATAAATTTCAAAAACTAGAGAAGAGTTTTAGGGTAACATTTGATTTAAAGATTTTGCATGAAAAAGAAACTGTCATATCTTCTAATAAAAGGGTGACAACCAGTCTAATTTAAGGAAGAAAAATAAGGTTACCGCTTCCAATTAATTGCTGAATAAGAGCCTGGGGAGTAGGACTTTCCACTGTGAGCTTGAGTTCACTCTTTGAATCATTTTTGTATTCTCTAGATTGTGCATGTGATGCACCAGGAGGACTATGGAAACAATATGCCATTTAAACATTGCCTTTCCCAATATATTAAAGCATGTTTTTCTCCAGGAAGCACCATCACTCTCCTGCAGGCTCTCCAGGAGTACCCAGGAGGTGCAGCAAGGACCACCTGGATTCACCAGCACCTGATAGCTACAGTTATGAAGGAATCATGTGACTGACAACAGCTTTTGCTATCAAGACCCTGCCAGGCCATTAGCTCACGGTTTATGCTCATGTTTATATCTCCTGACAGCTGTGCACAGTGCTATGTGAGCAGTTACTATAGGGGTTATATCTGCAGTTGCATAGGCTGTGGCTAATAAGATCTTGGTCTGCAGTTGCATTTATTTTCATCGTTACAGACCATCCAGTAAACAGGGAGCTGTTTAAATGTGCAGGATTCCAGTGAGGTTTAAAATTGGCTGAATTCAGTTATTCTTTCTGCTTCTTCCCTTCCAATAACACTTTTTCTTTTTGTTGTTCACTGTAAAATGAGCAGTCTTTCCAAACTTGTGAAAAAAACTATTTTAAATGCCCTGCAGAAATGAAAAAACATTCTACCACTCTTCTCTTTGACAATATCCTGTGGCAAACATAACACAGACAGTCACATTGACAAAAAAAATTCTTTCTAGTGTCTGAATTAATTTCAGTTCCAAGAATCCAGTATGCCAATAACAATAATAACAACAATAGCAACAGCAACAACAGTAGTAGAATTGTTATTTCCCCTTATATAAAGCATTTTTTTCCTTTCAGCTTGCTACAACCTGCTGACATTTCTGAAAACCTGATTTACATAGCACTGCCTCCTCATGAAAATAAGTGGAGATTAATTTTGTACACATGAGAAGAAAAACAGCATCAAGGGCTTAAGTAGCTTCAAATATCCATTACTGTTAAGTGACATTCACTGTTGTTTTTTTCCTGCAAGTCACAGTGAAAGAAATTCGCTTCAGGCTGTGTAGGTTAGGTGAAAGGATAGGGTGCCTCAGAGACTATTCTGCTGCAGGCCAGCGTAACAGTTTATGATTATCCCGGAAAAGAAATTTCTTTGTTATTTTTTTATATTAGTAATGATGAATTTTGCTATTGGAACTGTCCCCTCATTGCATTAGATGATAGAGAAATTTTGTTTATTGTTGCCAAAAGACAACTATCACCGGTAGCCTTTATGGCTAGGTAGATTTAAAGGATATGTAAATATGCATCCAGCTGTTGTGTTTTGTGTAAAAAATTATTTGTATCATTATGATGCATGATAGTCAAATCTCAATCTCACGTTTTTTCTACAATAAATGCTTGTAGCTACCTGGCAGTCAGCTGAGATCTAAATGCAATGTCCCTTTTCTTCTCAGTTACCTATGTTGAAAGCAAATGCAATTTACAAAAATAAGCCTAATAGTGTCACATGGTTGGATCCAGCACACAGCAGTTTCTTATTATAAGTAAAAAAGGAGGTGTTCTTTTTAACATCTTGAAGCTAATGGTCTGCATTTCATAGGAATTGCCTACAGGTGAATTAGGGAACTGGAGCTGTGACAGGCTGTGAGCCATATGAGTGCCCTAGGAGTTGTCCATGAATTGTGGCCTAAAAGTTTAGGGGAGTTACTATACATGTAACAATATCATCCCTGGGCTTCATTCAGGATTTGAGCTGCTTTGCCTCGAGAGAGGACAGGAATTAGTAACTCTGCATATTAGGACCAAATTTACCAGAGACAGGAGGTTATGTGGTTGAGAGAGCTCTGGCAGAGCCATGAAGGATGGCTTTCCCTGGGCGGGCAGGTGGATCTCCTGTCCACGGGACGTATTCTCAGGTAGGAGAGAACAGAAATGTCTGTTACTAAAAGTCAGCGGAAGAGTGTGAAATTCCTCGTCTACTAGCTGGTGCAAGTGTTTTTTTCTGTAATGCATGAATCTATCAAAAATTTAGGGACAGAGGTTTAAAAGTTTTCCTTTTTATTTGAAAATGGGTATTTGTTGCCTCTGCAGCGTGGAAGGGCAGGTGCACAGCACTCCGGAGGGCAGAGATCTATGATTCCGCTTCCCCGTAGGACAGCTTTCTCTTCTCTTCTCTCCCAAATGGACTCACCAACATGATTCGCCCCTTTTCCAGGTGAAGTATGCACACAGCACATAGAAACAGCCTGCTGTTGTGTTTCACAGTCTGCGTTTCTCGAGGCTTTCAACCCCTAACACTCTGTCAGATTGCTTTGGCTGTGAGACAGAGCACTCCCGTTTCACTTGTTTACAGGCATTCACAGCACGTGCTGCAATGGCCTTCTTATGTGTGTGATGTTTCTCCCTCGTTGGACGCTTAGAAAAGGACCTTCTATATTACTCTGCAAAAAAAGTGTCCTTATCTCCAATGGTGCAGGCCTGTGCTATGGCAATTGAAGCATTGTTGTTATAATACCAGTCCTGCCATTGTACCTGGGTCTTATCTAAAAGCTGTGTCTATTGTCTAAAGCATTATAAATTAATCCTACGTATAAAAATCAATAAAGCAGACACCCTCTTCTATGACCCACAAAGGCTTCTTAACACATTTACTCACCTGGTAACCAGCAAGGACCAGATAACTTTCTGTGGCTCAGTCATTAATGTCAGTATTAGTGTCTACAGACTATAAAATGTTAATCAATCTTATACTAAATATTGATATTTCTATGGTCAATCATCATATTTGCCTTTTAGTCAGATATATTGAGTACATCTTCTAACAGGCAGGAAATGACGAGTTTACAGTCTATCAGGATCCAGTTAGGAATCAATGGCTGAGATCAAGCTTCATAAACCGCAGCAATGCTACAATTGTGATTCTTAAACATTAAGTATATAGCTAATGGTCTACAGTAAATGAGTTTTCCTCTTTTTAGCAATTGCTAAAAATCTGTTATTCTCTTCCAAATAAAGATGTGAAATTACAGCTCTTAAATAAATGTCTTAATATCTTTTAATTTATCAGATATTGAATTATCTCTTGTATCTTCTACATCTAAATGTATTAAACTTTGAATAACCAATTTTACTGGTGGAGCCAAAAATCCATATCAGGGAAGTGCTCATCATAGGATAACATTGCTGTCTCCATGAGAGTCTTGTACTTCTGCAAAGAGCTGAAATGGCCACTGAGCAAAAGAACTGCTATATCTTGCCAGTAAATTTGATATTGCAATGACGTTTCTATTCTCATTCTGCAGTTGAATTAGCAGAGCAGAGAGTAGCGAAGCAGAGAGAAAAAAGCATTTACTTGATAGGGTTCACAAGTGACACGTTTTCTTGGTCCTCTAAATTGCCTGTCAAATTAAAGAGCTAGTCTGAAAACCTCTGTAATTATCTAAACTATTAACTATAAGAAAGATTTACATGTCTTTCCTACTGTGCTAAAGAAGGGTAGTTTCAAATCATTAAGTTTAAAACCTTCTGAGAGATCCAGTTAACAGTGTCCCAGACCAAGACAGCTAGTTAACAAACCACTCTAATAAAAATTTCAAGCAGAAGCCTAAGGTTGACTTTTTAACTATTCCACTGTGTAGAGACTGAAGTATTCTGGTCCAACCCTTTAAAACAAACTCCCTCCCCCCATCATCAGATTAAAGTAACGATTTATCAAAGCCAAAATCTCTCTCAGTGCAGATTTGATACTGATTTTTTCCATGACAGAAGTGTAAGTGTTATACTTAATTTGTATTAAAATATTGATTAGTCAAACACCCAAGTAATAGATATGGAATTAATAATGACTAAAAGTTTGCAGATATCAGAAGCTGACAGTCATTGTCCCTTTTGCCTTTCAGTGAGCATGGACTAAACACTCCTAAAATAATTTTTTAAATGTCATCCCCTTCCTATAGCTAGAATATAAATACATTTATTCTTTCCATATCTTTGATGTGGTTACCCCTGAAATTGTAGAATACATTGTTTCTGGAGTGAAGTTTATTGATAATAAAAGGCTGGGATTTTGTGTAACTTTCAAGTTTTCTCGGACTTGGTTTCTTCTACCTTTACTTTTTTTTATGCTTTTTTAAGCATTATTTAAGCATTATTTACTTGCTGCAACAGCATCAGAACCCGACAGATTTTTGGGAATGTTTGAAAAGACAGAAAACAGTTTCTGGTCGGTAAGAGCAAATATTTATATTAGAAAAATTGGTTTATTCAACCTGGAAACTGAAATATATCGTGTAGACGATACCTCATTAAAACGAGAACTTGCAGAAGCAGCCTTCATGAAGAATTATGTGTGAAAATTACATGAATAATTTTCAGTATCAGTAAACTAAATGTGGGGAAAACTTATTAGTAACCCAATTAAAATACTATAAAAAGAATTCTTGTAAATTATGCACTCAAACTCAATGTAAACTTTTTATTATTCTATTAAAAACAAAGACAATAGCAACCTCCTTGCTAGTTTAAGACTGGATTGTAAAACATGGCATTATTAATCTACGTATATTAATCACAGTTTTGCAGATAGGGTCATTTCATTAATGGGATGTCAAAAGAAACAGATATTTTCACTAAAGCAACACTGCAGCAGACTGTCTGCATCAAGATATAGATGTGAATTTTGAATTAGAATTTAATTAGCTTTTTTCTAATGCCAAAAATAACAAATATGCCTGATTAAAATTAATGATGATATATTAAGTGAAGGTTACCTAATTGCAACTTCAGTTTAAACAATGCCTGAATTGCCTAATCAAAAATTTTATGCCTCTTGCCTAAATGGCAATTGCTTATGAATTGCTGCTTTGCCACTCTGATTGCCCTTCTTAAAGTTCAGTAAATTACTGAAGCTCAGAATGCATCAAATGCACAGCATACGTAGCTGAGGCTTCCTTTTCTATGAAGCACACAAGGAATTGCTAAGAAGAAATGGAAGTGTTTTGCAAACAATGACATCTCCATGGTTATCCAAGTAACTCTACCTTTGTTCTCACTAATGTAAATATACACATCACGTTATTTCAAAGCATGCACATGGCATTTTGAGGTCACTGAAAGACCCGAAATAAAAATAATGGGTAGAAGAATATAGCATAGTAAGATAAATATGTAGTTAAACAGCAATCCACTGCACAGTAGACAATCAGAAAACAAATTTCCAAACTGATGTAAATTTTCAAAATTATTTATTTCCATTTCAATTCAAATGCTTTTTAAATTAATTGTAAATAAGAAGTAATTCTTCACATTTTTTCCAAACAAAATTGCTATCAACGTTTCACAAAGTCAGGTTTTCAAGAAAGTACTCCATCAAAAAGATTGCTTTGTCAAGTATTTTCTCTCTACTGTCTATTGTTTGATTTCCAAGTCCTCACTTGGATGTCTAATGTTATTTACCAGAACACTTAGGTTTGTCCTGCACTGATACTTAAATCTGAATGAAAATGGTTCACTGTATAGGACAGACTCATATTAATGCTTATGTATCTTGCTCACATAGGAGCAAGAGTCTAAGGTAAGAATCTCTACTTCCACATACACAAACTTCTGGAGTCCAGAAAAAAATGTACGTATTTTGGAGTTTGGGATTTTTTAGTTTCATGAAGAAACAGAAGTACCAAAGTAGTATGTGAGTTATTTCTTGCTATTTTGCCCTTGAGAAACCTAAAGGTTTGCTCACAAAGGTACAATCTGGAACTAGCCTTATGTCATAGCTGTGGCTGCCTCAATAGCTTTGGTGAGCTCTTCAGAGTCCATTTCTTCTCAGTCCATTCATCCAGTAGTATGGGAAAATGTCCATTGTGAAACAGGTTTTGCAATCCTCTGCAAGCAGGACCAAACTCAGGTGGTGCTGTGATTGCCAGCCACAGTGGTGCAACTGGTCAACAAAGACAAATCCTTAGTGGAATCACTCTGCCCTCAAGAGCAAGGCTCTGTGTTCAGACTTGAAGGAAAGAAGTGGAGAGAAGCTGTTCTGGTGTCCAGCCTGCAATGTGCAAAGGTAACTGGGTCACAGTATGTGATGCTTGCGGTCTTTATTCAGGTCATGTACATCTACTGTACCATTTCATTTGGAATCACAGCTAATATGTTTAAATAATACTTATCTAGAAATATGGCTGCGCTGGCTGCTAAAATAGTAATTTCATTTTGCAGATTCTCTCTGGATGTTTGTTGAGAAGCTGAATCCTGCAATTCTTTGAGGTCCTCTGAGAGAGTAGAGAACGTAGCAAAGAAGTCAGACAGGAAAACAAAAGGAAGGAGAAAAGTAAGACAGAGATCGAATCAGATTACGAGGAACATACTAATGCTGAAAAATTATGAAATTTAGTGGCCAAGATGCACCATTCTTTACCAAAGGGCCATGACATATATTCCGTTTTAGAATTCTTGGAGGTCTTAAAAACACCGTACCCTGGTATACTAGTAACCAAATCCCTGTGCAAGGATTTCATTGGGTGCCTTGCTTTCCTAACAATAGTATCCAGCTAACAAAAGTGTATACTCAGTGGCATCCTATCAGAACATCCTCCCCATTCTCTTCTTCATTATTTGTCCCTATGACACTGTGTCTAGTGGTATGTGTGTTTATAAAAGTTTGCTGGTATGAAGTTGCCCTTGCCAGTAGCTGTAATTAAAGTTTGATTGACAAGGAAAGATATTTATGCCAATAGATGAAGCTCTGCAGATCCAAAGCACAGTTGCAGATTCTTCTGTCAGCTTTACTGGACTTAACTCAGCATACATAATATGACTTCATAGTAAATCTCTTTAGTTTTCCAGTGAGGTTTATATAATCTGGCTGTATAGCACATATTTTTTAATGAATGATGTCATGTATATGTATTAATGTAACCTGCAACGACCTGCTCCATGTAAATAAATACCTTACCTTCTAAACGTTATTTGTGACCAATTTTATACCTTAGAAAACAGTGTACAAATACTAATGTCATTTGAAATAGGCATTTTTAATGAATCTTAGTATCTCTCATGCTATTATCATTAAGTTTGTCTATTTCACATCCGCTCAGTTGCTGTGATGAGAAATAAGGATGGTTTTGGGAACATCCAGCTCCAGTTTATCTGGATGCCAAAAGGGAGAGCTTAGCCTGCTCACTCTGGGTGCACAGATATCAAGAACGCATCTCTTCAGAGAGGCTGTCTCTGAAGAGAGCTATTGTAATGCATCTGGGACTACCGTGTTTCATTTCACTATCATTCTTATGCCTAAAATATTTATTTTAGATTTCTAGATGAAGCATTAGTTTTAGATGTAGTCATAAAGCACCATCCTCTCAACCATGACTGTTAGGTGCAATTTGCACCACCTTCTCACTCCAGACTGGTGTGCTGTCTGTGGTCTCTAGGCTGTTCACAGACACAGAAGTGTGTAGAAGACACTGAAATGTGCCTTCTGAACCAACAGCCAGTTCCCATCCGCTTTGTTGAGAGGGAATAGTGAAGATCGATTTGGCCAACCAGATGGACCCAGTCCACTACTAGGCATCTTACCAGCTCTGGAATCACTCACAAATTTTGCAATAAGGCCTTGTTGTTAGCCTACAGACATCCAACTGACTTGGTCCTCTTAGGTCAAGTGAAGGCAAATGGCTCAGATCAACAGTTACAGCAACAGAGTCAGTGGACCTGGAAACCAAGCAACTGGGAGACCAGGAGCCCAGACAGAGTGGGATTGACAAGGTGCAAAGGCAGACCACAAAGGAAGATGCTGAGGTGGGACCTGAATCCTAATTTTCCCTGTGGGTACCTCTCATAGTATGGTGTGGTGGTATGAACTACCAGTCTACTAGGACTGGGACTGAAACAGATACTTGGTTGCATAAATGTCCAGACCCCAGACCTGGGGCTGTACAAACTCATGGATATATGTTCCTACATTATCTAGCCACTGTTCAAAGTGCTTTCCTGACTGTCACAACACTACCAGGAAAAGAAAATAGGCCTGAAGACAATACTCATCTTTTGCTACAGTTCAGCATGAATCTGGTTTGTACTGACCTGAAGATACAGGACATATATCTTAAAATCCCAATGAAGAAGCAGAGGAAGACCAGATTCCTTTGATTTTCCTTCATGATGTTTTAAGCACCAACATAAATAAATGTCTCTCAAGATCAGCTTCTTAAAGAGGACTGTATGGGACTATTCTGACTACACGTGTAATTTCTCTTGGGATTTTAAAATCTATTTGATTAGACCATCCATATAGCTGTACTCTGCTACAAAAGCAGTTGCTAGCACTTCATGGAGACCTAAGCTTTGCCTAGTATTGGTTATTTTAACATAAAGTTCTTCAACATGAAACGGTCTCGGCTAAGTTTAATAATTATGTGTGTGTCCTCAGAACAATTGATTGATGTTATTGGTATTCAGTATTTCTAAAAACCTGTCTTCTTAAAACTTGTGCTTTATAGTATCCCAAAGGAATCAACTTGGAGAATATATACCACTTTTTATTGTGTAAACTGCAGTAATCATAACATAGTTGAATGCAAATAAAAATATGCAAGGGTGCACACCTTGGTATAAGCAGGAAATTAAGCTAGAGTTTGCATTTAGAGAATGAAGTTAATAAATGTAAAGAAGTAAAGATGATGAAGATTGCTGGTGTAGAGGTATTAATTTAGCTGTTACTATGTGGTATGAAAGACAATGAGGATGAGTTGATGCCTGTCAATACAGACTTTAAAGATGTGCGTGCAGAGACTATGGAAATTCAAGGTTAGAAATCCTATAGCTAGATTTAATTTTGCCAGATTAGAATTTGCTTCCTGGCGTGAAACTTGAAAAATAGCATAGAATGATAATAAGCATTTTTTTAACTGTCACGCTGCACACATCTGAAGTGGCTCAAGACAGCAATTTAATGGTGCTGGCTGAATATTAGTCACATTGTCTGAATCCCAGGCCTTGGTCTGCTCTCTGGAAGAAGCTGATCTGCTATGCAATTTAGAGGCAATAAGCACTACATTCTCAAAATATCTGAATGGCTTTCTAAGGGTGCCTGGACTTCCAAGTGAACTTGGTCAAGTGGCATGCAAACCTTGCATGATCTCTTACATTTCTGAGTGAAACTAAAGAACTCTGTGACTTTATGAGTTTTGCTTGAAGATTTAGGTGGGCTGAAAAAGAAAGATGGCTAAAGCATCAACCCACAGTGAGCAGAAGCAAATAGACTTTCCAATGAGAGTATGGCATGATCAGATTTGGGTTTTTTCATTGTATTTTTTCTTGCTGTCTCCAAGCTGAACATTTTATTCACCGCGGTTTAACCTCTATGTGTGTTAATTAGCCTGAAAAAGAGAGAGCGCACACATTTAATGAGTGTTTGCTGTAGTTCTTTTCTCATTTGGCGGTTTCCTGGATATTATTCAGAAATGTGAGGTCAGCCAATAAACTTGATGATGCCAAAAAACCCAGTTTACCACTGCTGGACATCTGTCTATCTCTGCTGCAACAACCTCGCTCTAACCTTTTGCAGAACCTTATAGAAAACAGGCTACATTTCTGGCAGTGCCAGCCTTCATCACTGCTTCTGCTCATAGCGGTTGTCCTCCACACAAGACAGAGGATGACTCTACCTATCCTTGTTTTATCCCATGTACATTTGCATGTGAAACCTGGTTTCTGGCACATACAGCATTCATATGACCACATATTCTATCTTTATATACTAATATACATTTATATAAAAGAGTAGCAAAAGATTCTCTCCAGGAGAGTCTTATGGAACCAAGGTGTAGCTGGGTTTTTTTGAGTATAATCTGTGAATAGAGTGCACAAACAGCCTTTCTTATAACACTTTCATCCCCTCTCCAGGTGTATCTGGCTTTCATATGGCTCAATACCATTTCTAGGGCTCAGCCTTCGTCCCATGATTAAAGCAGTAATATCTCCCCTGCTCTTGAACTAGAAACTCATTTGTTAGTCAGGCCTATAAGACTGCAACCCTTTTAGAGTATTCTTTTCTGATAGAAGTCATTTGTAAAGCCCATGCTCTGCTTATGAATGACTGCTTATAGTTGCAGAATTAAAACAGCATTAGACATTTTGATTGTCTGAAAAACTACCAGGTTTCCACCATTTCTCTGTATCACTTAGAAGTTCCAGTGATGTGTTACAAGCTAGAATTTTCTGAAGTAAAAGGCCAGTAAGAATACCAGTAGCCTCTGATGTTAAAAATGAAAATCAATAATTTACATAAGCACCTTCTGGGAAGTGTGGTGTTTGTGTATAGCTTCCCCTGTGTTTGCAGCCACTTTGTTTGCTTTCCAGGTTAGCTGATGTTATATAGTTGATTAGTTTGCTTGCTTGCTTTTGTACAAGATAAGAAACAATAAATTGTAAACAATAAAACAAGTAGAAAACATACAACAGACAATAATAATTTGCAGCACTCTTCATATTCTGCTATCAGGAAGAGTTGTACTTTGGAAATAATTGACAAGATTTACTTTTCTTGCTAGACATTGTCATAGACCCAGGCACCACAGAGACTTCTCTGCTTGTTCTCAGAGTTCAGAGGGTCCCGCAGAGAAACCAGTATCCACCTATTCATAGCACGTTCATAGTAAGTCAAACCTTTCAGGCTGTCGGTCTTTGTTAACATTACATTATAGTTTATTTTACAGTGCCTCGTCACTGAGCTGCTAATGGGTCCCCCCCAGAAGAGGCAGAGCACATGCCCATACTCTCAGCCCTTGAAGTAGGTACAGCAGAGCTGCCAGATAAAGACAGAGTCCCTCCTGGAAGTGGTACCCCAGGCGGATGGCAGGGCAGCTGTGCCAACGCACACTTCACTAGATCACACTGCCCCCCAGTGCTTTCATTGGTATTAAAATATCTTCCCATTTTTGGCACGAAGGTGAAAATTACTTACTCAAGTAGCTAGTGAGAGGATATTTGTTGCTTGTAAAATACCTGGATTCATATTATCCTTAAGTAAAGCAAAGTTTTGCAAGCTGTAAGAAAAGCACATTGATGCAGCAAATAGCCAGCAAAACTTAAGCTATGTTGCATGCACCTTATCACATCTTTTCTGCATCCCTCCACTCATACTTGCTACTTTGTTCAGAAAGTCCCTGGAGAATTAGGTTTGAGGGAGAGAGAGGAAAATGAGGAAATGAGATTAGGAGTGGGAAAATGGCAACATGAATTTCAGTTTCCTTTCTCTAGTGGGAGAAGTGAAAAATTTGGGACAGATCCCACTCCTATCAAAGCCAATGACAAAATGTCCATTGACTTTAATGAGAACATGGTTGATTTGCTTCGGTTGTATTGTTTCTTGTTTGCTAACTTCAAATTGTGGCTGGCTAGAAAGTTTGGTTCTAGTTTCAAGTGTTGATAATAGCTTTCACACTATTAATTTACTACAGAGAAATGCCTTTCAATCCAACATTCTTAAAAGATTCAGGCTGACTCAAATTAATTGCATATAACCTGAAAGCAAAATCCACTCTCAGGGATCAAACTGTAGTACATTAATATGGCATATTCCTTCTGTTTTCAAACTGCTTAATTAAGAAGAAAAGGATTTTAAAGGGACAACTATGGCAAAGGATTTATAGGACAACTATAGCAATTGCTACCTTACACTTGCCATTGGCTTCAGGAACAGTTCAGGGACTAAAGGTAATGGGTTTATCCTCAGGCTGAATTCAAAGAGGTGAGCACTATGATGAACTAGATCAGGTCACCAAAATGTCAAAGAGAAATCAGCCTAATTGTGCAGAAAAAACAAACTAGACAAACAAACTTATCCTGGTGAATCAGTGGAAGCCAGGAGTTCTTCTGACAGCCAGGTAAACCAAAGAAAAGCTCATTAATTTCAGTATTAAAGTTAATATGAAAGCCCACTTTTAGTCAATTCTTTAGATACTTTTCTTAGATAGAGGTAGATAGATGGACAGGCATAGAGAGAGATAGAGGGATAGGACAGCTAAAAAGATAGAGACGGCAAATATTTTGACATGGATGTTGGAAATCAGTTACGGGAAGTTAAAGGTCCTTAGATAAGTTCAGTTTTGAAAGATCTGATTGAGTTCATGAGCCCTCAGTACCACTTCTTACTCTAGTTTGTTTGTTTGTTCACTTTTTACTAATGACACAAGCAAGGCTTACAGCTTTTCTATACTTTTAAGACTCAATTCTGAGAGAAAGTGGCTTTATGTGAGTCTACTCTTATGTTAGTCCATATATTTCTGCTTATTGGTCTGTTTTGAACTTATCATCCTTAAAGCCAGTGATCAATTTCAACCAAATTCAACAGACTGTTCTGAAAATATGTGAATGCATAAAGACAGAGACACTGTTAGTGCTTTGACAAAAAGGCTTCGTCTTTACCTCACACTTATTAGGCATCAGACACTGTTGTGTGCCTTGGGGCATGAAATCTTGGCAAGCTAGGCTTCTGTTGTTTCAGGGCTTCTGAAGCTGCTTCTGCAGTGTTATGCAGTAACATCGGACTTGAAATGAAAAATGCAATCCCAAGTCTTGCCAAGATGGTACAAGTTAAACTAATGAACAATTCCACTTTCTTTCATCATGTACTTCTTATGTCTAAACTATTGGCGACACAACTGAAGAAAAGAGCCCTCTTTATCAAGCAATGGAAGTCCCTTCATGCTGCAAAGGAAATATCAGAGCTTACGACATTTATTCTGACAAGCCCTTCTGGTTTTGCAACACAGAGTTTACTTATGTGCATTAGAATAAGTAAGAGATAAGAAATATCAGAAGACAGCTAGTCCTTTTCTTGGTAAAATGTTTACATTCACAGGGTCAAATTTTCAACAGGATTTTCACTTGTTCATCCTGTACTGTAGTTCTATCCATATGGATAGTAGATCTGGAGGACACAATAGAAGTATGTCTGCGCAGCAGATTTACTTAAATATTTGCATTATGAGAACATGAACTTCTCTGACATATGGGGAGACTCACACAGCTGGGCTCCTCTTTTGCCTATTCTGCCTTTCTACAGGAATCTCTGGCCTCAACATATTTCCTTTTGACTTGTACTAGAGAGAGTGAGCAAGAAATCTGGCAGCAGGCCGTCTGGCTTCATCTCACAATTAAGGCTTCTTTTGGAAGAAAATTGAAGGACTGTCACCAGTGTCATGGGAGAACATTTGTGTACAGTGACAGCACAGGTCTGTAACTAGTTCTGTGTCTGTTCCTCATTTTGACCTACATCATTGTTCATTTTCTTAAATAGGGTCTTAGTTTTTCAAAAGGAATGAAGAAAATCCCACTGATAGAAAACTTTTAACACATGCTCTCCTGGAGCAGCTATAGCTTAAGGTGAGTGGCTACTAGTCATTGGTACCAAACGTGCCCTTCAGGCAACAAACAGAGCAAGGGGGCCTGCAGTACTCTCCTCCAGCGAGTGGCAATCACTGCTCCACTCTCTTGTGAAGAAAATCAGGAAAAAGAAAAACAACAACCCAGGTTCTGAAATACAGAAACGGATGGAGCAGGAAAACTAATCTTCTGTCTGATGAAGACAAGGAATGCTGGCAACTGTGAATGAGTCACAAGGAGAAGGAAGAGAAGGCGGAACAAACAAAGCAAATAAGATTGACATTGAAAAGAAAGAGGGAAATTACCCTCCTTGTCAAATAAAAATTAATAAAATAATATAAATAAAAAGAAGCAGAAGTAATTCTGTAAACATAATGAGGAACTATAAAATGACCAATAAAATCAGCTACAAAGAGCCAATGGTGTCTTCTACTCTGATCTGATGCCTAAAAGCTTTTCAGGAAAGGATTCAACATTCTCTTGTGAAAGCACCTAGCAGTTCCTCTAAAAACTATCTGTCAGAGAGGAAAATTTCTTTACAAGTTATGGTGTTATTTGTGAAAAGAGTCTCAGAAAAGCCTTGGAGTTTCCATTACTCAAAGTGAAATATATAGAACATTTTGTTTAATTCCTGCACGTACTAAAAAGGAGAGGGTTGATAACAGGAAGGTGGAAGTGCCTGTGTTAATAGCATAGTATCTGATTTATTTCTACTACTTCCATAAATCATAATACTTGGTTTAAACTTCTTTTCATCAGTGACACCTGATTAAAACCTCATAATATCACATCAATTTTAAACATGTGTAAACTGACACCCCAAAGGTTAGATTTTGCCACTTGTACTGATGTTGAAAATTCTACAATTTACAGACGATTTTACTGGGCCTACTAAACCACTGAGAGGTGTGAAATATCATGCTGTAAGAATAACACTGGCAAAACTTTTATTTAAGTGGCTTGGGAAAGATATATTGCTGGCAAAAGGAACCCAGACTCTTAATTCCCATTTCCTCACCACAAACACTAGCCAATGTGCCCTACATTCAATTCAACATTGCTAATACTTCTAAATTCATCTCGTCTGAGGTTCATTCATTTGATCCTTTGGGACACTGTCAAAGAAAACTGCAAAGTTTTGCATCTTAGCTTGGTCATTGCACTTTCTACTTTTTTAATAAATCGCACCTAAACAAATAGTAATGTCTCCTACTAAGAGCTTCTTGAGGTTTTATTTGCAAATAATTTTTGCCTCCTCTCATAAGACTTGTCACTTTATACATTTCATTCCACTTCCCTTCTACTCCACTGGGTGGAGAATGCTTAGAAGAAATTGTATTCACTCAATTATCACATAGTTTGACTACACGAAAAATCCTATTACCATCAAAGGATATTAGATTGCAGCAGGGCAGTTGCAGAGAAAATACTAAGACTCTGAAAAGACAGGGAATTCATAAACATAGGTGACCCAGTCCTTTCATCTAATTCCTTGTAAATTTCATCTACTTCATGTTCTCTCTGAAACCCACGTAGCACCTTTTGTTTTACGGAGACTCGAGGAAGTTGTAGTAAAAGGAGAGAGCCATTACTCAGACTCATGCTAGCCAGCTAAGCTTTGACTTACTTCTGTAGAAACAAATAAGGTGCTCCTTCAAATAAAACAAGATACTGAGAGGTAATTTTATTTATTACCTTTGGAGAACAAATGACAGAATTTAGCCTGCTGGTGAATATTTGTTGCTGGTGAATATTTGTCGTAAGTTCTCACAGAATCATAGAATGGTTTGGGTTAGAAGGGACCTTAAAGATCATCTAGTTCCAACCCCCTCGCCATGTGCAGGGACACCTCCCACTAGACCAGGTTACTCAAAGCCCCATCCAGTCTGGCCTTGAGCACTTCCAGGGAGGGGGCCTCCACAACTTCTCTGGGCAACCTGTTCCAGTGCCTCACCACCCTCACCGTAAAGAAGTTCTTCCTAATATCTAATCTAAATCTACCCTCTTTCATTTTAAAACCATTACCCCTCATCCTGTCACTACACTCCCTCATAAAGGGTCCCTCCCCATCTTTCCTGTAGGCCCCCTTTAGGTACTAGAAGGCTGCTAGAAAGTCTCCCTGGAGCCTTCTCTGCTACAGACTTAAAAAACCACAACTCTCTCAACCTGTCCTCATATCAGAGGTACTCCAGCCCTCTCATCATCTTCGTGGCCTTCCTCTGGACCTGCTCCAACAGGTCCATATCCTTCTTATGTTGGGGGCCCCAGAGCTGGATGCAGTACTGCAGGTGGGGTCTCACGAGAGCAGAGTAGAGGGGCAGAATCACCTCCCTCAACCTGCTGGCCACGCTTCTTTTGATGCAGCCCAGGATGTGGTTGGCTTTCTGGGCTGCGAGTGTACATTCCTGGCTCATGTTGAGCTTCTCATCCACCAACACCCCCAAGTCCTTCTCCTCAGGGCTGCTCTCAATCCAGTCTCTGCCCAGCCTGTATTTGTGCTTGGGATTGCCTCGACCCACGTGCAAGACCTTGCACTTGGCCTTGTTGAACTTCATGAGTTTTGCAATGGGCTCATGTCTCAAGCCTGTCCAGGTCCCTCTGGATGGCATCCCTTCCCTCCAGCATGTTAACTGCACCACACAGCTTGGTGTCGTTGGCAAACTTGCTGAGGGTGCACTCAATCCCACTGTCCATGCCACCAACAAAGGTGTTAAACAGTGCTGGTCCCAATACAGACCCCTGAGGAATGTCACTTGTCACTGGTCTCCATTTGGACATGAAGCTGTTGACTGCAACTCTTTGAGTGCAACCATCCAGCCAGTTCCTTATCCACTGAGTGGTCCACCTATCAGATCCATGGGTCTCCAATTTCATAGAATCATAAGGTCATAGAATAGTTAGAGTTGGAAGGGACCTTAAAGATCATCTAGTTCCAACATTCCTGCCATGGGCAGGGACACCTTCCACTAGAGACAAGGACGTCGTGTGGGACAGTGTCAAATGCTTTGCACAAGTCCAGGTACATGATGTCTTTTATTTCAGTCCGTGAGTTACAGGAGATGTTATTAATGATAAAACAAACATTTATCTTGAACCGTCATAGCTCCTGCTTTTTAACTGCAGGGAGCCTTTCAGTGCAGGCAGCAAATGAAAGAGGCCCTTCCAGAATTCAAACAGCTGTGGTATCAAACTGCTTGGGAAGGGCTGAAGATGCGACACAGTCTGCAGTACACTTGCAGGACCATGTTCTGCTGACTCACAGCATTCCCAGACTGAAACTCCTGTCAACTTATAGAAGTGTACTCCAACTCAGTCCTTACCCTGATAGGAACCTTTCTGTAAGCCTTGATAGAAATAAATTGAAAACGTTTCAGAATCTTCTGGAATGGAAAAGTATTTTAGATCATTCTCTTTGTGCCCTAGACCTTAGGACTTTTCAGTTCTTCAGCCCTGAATCTCCTTTTTTTTGATTCAGAGCACAAATTCATCTCAGTAGAAACAGCTTCTTCACAGACTCCAGTGTAGGCTGCAATACTTAACTGAAAACAACAGTAAAAACTAAAGCAGTTAGATGTTATTGTGTTCTATGATGATGCTTCTTGACTGGTCTGTTCCACTGTGAAAATATTCTTATTTTTTCTACATAAAGTAGGGCTTAATACTAAAATAGACCATAATAGTGTCTGAATTTATGTACGCTTTCTTGTCAGAAAAGACAGGAAAAGGATAACCAAAGGGCTGTTCTGGCCACATGAAAATCCTATCTGTTACTTTACTAAGAAAATACCCTAAGCATGGATAAAGATACATTCCAGAACCCCAGAGTCACCAGATAACTCAGGCTGAGAGGGACATCAAGAGGTCTGTAGTCCAACCTTCTGCTCAAAGCCAGGTCAGCTCTGAGATCAGGCTAGGTTGCCCAGGACTTTATCTGGTCAGGTCTTGAAACCCCCTCAAGTATGGAGACTGCACAACCTCTCTGGGCAGCTCTACTACTGCTTGGCTTTCCTCAGGTTCCAAATCTGCTCTGAAAATTTCACAGCAGTATAGATAAAAAAAGTACAGATAACTGCAGGTGCTGTCCTGTGTTTCACGTGCTGCTGTACCATTCCCCCCACGTACTTTCCCTGATCAAGGGTGTGGTACTCCTGCAGTGCCCAAGAGCACAAGTGCCCAGTTCATGGAGATAATTCGTCCAACTGTGTGTCATTCCAGACACTAATGGTACCCAAATTCCAGCTCTGATAGCCGTTTTGTTGCTCAACAAGAACAACAGGAAAGAAGGTATCCTATCAGGAAAAGCTATGGGGTTTATTTGGCAAAGATTTTACAGCATATGGGTTAGATGAAAGAAGGCACAGCTGGTTTCAATTTTCTGTAGTGGAATTTAGCATTCAAAAGTATGGCAAACATTGGTAGAAAGAATAATTCAAAACTCAGTTTGGCATCAAACAGATAGATGGCATAGATTTGGGTCAATATACTTGCTTCAGACTCAAAACACAACTCAAACTTTCATTATCCATTAAAAAACAACCCCACAGGCACTTGTTCTTTGATTTTGGTTGTACACATGGCAATTTATGAAGCTTTCATTTACTATTAATATTCACATACTGTTACAGACCAGCACTATTACTTCCATTTTACAACAGAAAATGAAATAGACCTAAAACTTAACTCACTGTATTTTCTTAACTGTAAATAAGACTGACAATATTTCCCCATCAAAGAATTTACACTAAAGTATACGTTGTGGTTCACAGAATGCTGCTTAAAAGTATCTAAAGGATAATGCCTCAGGGCATTTCTTTTTTTCTTTTTTTTTTTTTTAAATTTACACAGAAATATAGTTATTGGTTGCAGGTATAAAAATGTCATTTTTATGTTACTGTAAATGACTGATTGTTTCCAAGTAACATATTCCACGACCTGGGAGGAAAAAGGTTGTGGGGCTGTATACAATCTTCTGAGAGCAGACAGATGGAGAACAGATTATCTAGTAAAGTAACTATCATTACTCCACTGAACTCAGTCAAGTCCATTTACATCTTTACCAGCTTCCCTGAATATACCTATCTAGCTTTTATCCAATTATCTTTTCCACAAGCTATCCAGCCTACATCAGAGAGGGGAAAAAGAAATTAAATAATGTTGCCTCAGTACTAACAAATGCAGAAACATGTCCTGCAGCATCATACATGGAACATACGTCTTCTGGCTATTATGGAAGAGTTTCACTAATTAGAGAAACAAGGGTAGTTCTGTTATGCTGTAGCCACACATTCAAGAAAGGATTATAGATATTCAGTAATAACCATCAACCCTAGCCTCCCACAAAATCCAAGTGAGGTGGAGGGAATTTCAAACAGATGACATCTATTTAGGTTTTATTGCTCCTAGGCAGGTAGGGAGTATATGTTTGCCTTCAAAATCTTATTATTCTCAATCTTTCTGGTTCTGAAAAAGGCTTGTCTTCGTCCTTTCACACTGTGGAGGTCAATCTGTGTCTGTTTCCATGAAAAGACTTCCTCTGGATCACCACCAGGCCACTTTTCTAGCTGCCAGGTTGATTTTGCTATGGGCATGCTGATTACTGTAGATTTCCAAAAGTGCAGCCTGATATGACAAGGACAAGGGGTAATGGTTTTAAACTAAAAGAGGGTAGATTTAGAATAGATGTAAGGAAGAAGTTTTTTACAGTGAGGGTGGTGAAACACTGGAACACGCTGCCCACAGAGGTGGTAGGTGCCCCATCCCTGGAAACATTCAAGGTCAGGTTGGACTGGGCTCTGAACAACCTGATTTAGTTGAAGATGTCCCTGCTTATTGCAGGAGGAAATGGACTAGGTGACCTTTAAAGGTCCCTTCCAACCCAAAATATTCTATGATTCTGTTCTATGATTCTACATTGAAATACACCATATGTTACTGACATTTGTCCAGGGCGGCTGCAATCTCATGTTTGTAGGTGGTAATCATGCACCATCTCCAGGCTTGGGAGAGTTCTTCCTCCTCACTGGGAAAGCAGCAGGAGACTGCAATATCTGCCACCCCAGTTTTGCTCTGACTGCCCAGTACCTTTGAATCTCCCTTCTGCCCTGCAAGAGGCAAAATGCGCCTTCCACCCTGGAAGGTTGCACCCAGAAGTTCCTCTCAGGCAAGATCAACCCTGGAGAGTGGTGGGACCCCGACTCTCACTCTGCAGAAGAGCATGCACAGACACCATTACTATCTGCTCCAGCCTAGTGTTTTTCAGTTGGGTATGTGTAAAACTGAAATGTACCTAAAAGAATTCACATTGTTCGCAGAAGTGCCTCAGAAAGTGCAGGTGAAAGGTTTGTGCAAAAAGGGAAATATCACTTGTGCCTTTCCACGGATGCAAATTGCAAATGCAGAATGGTGAAATACAATATGACATTTATACAAGTTTTAGGACATTAATAGTGGGTTCATTTCTTGTGCTTAAAGAAATGTGCTAACTTCCAAAGTTTAACTAAATCTCCCACTTTACTATATTATTATGTTAATGCATAATTACTCATATATTTTGCAGCCAAAGGAAGCACACTCAATTCCACATACATTTTTAGAAAAATCTACATTATATAATCAAACATATCAGTATCATGCATGTTCTCCCATATTATACACTCAGTACTCCTAATTATTGTAGCTAATTACCTTGTAGAAGCTTTCTTCAAAACATATTTTTCCTGTAAATCCAAGACACTTTAATTTAAGTTCTAGAAAAATTAGGATGTGAATGGAAGTGGTTTAATTCCTAGTACACAAAGGGTTAACCACAGCCTTGGAGCAAAAGAAAGTGTTTTAAGATGAGTTATTAAGGAGAACGTGTGTGGGAAAACTGGCTCTCTCTCCTAAAGAATGGGAAGGTTTTGTATGTACTCTTTTTGACTCAACATTGCTCTGTTTGGTTTATTACTGGTGAGGATTTTCATGTATGAAAAGCCCTTTTCAGCTCATTTCTGTGGTCTGTTCCTGAACTAGGCAGACCACTGCCTTGCTGGGTCATGACAGCGGAGGAAAGGAATCTCTGCTTTAAAGACATCAACACTGATACTCCTGAACTCCACTGTGACCTGTGCCACTGCTTGGCCATCATATAGTGTCTTACAGCCTTTCATGGAATCATGCCTCTGAGCGTGATTTATAACTGCAGAAACTCACACCAAGATTAAAATCCCATTCATGTGACTACAGGGATGATGTCAAAGCCACTATTTCCTGAAAGTTCAAATAATGACAACGATTACTTGTTGGTTTGTACAGTGATTTTAAATATTTCAACTTTTTTTTTTTTTCAGTTTTTTGAGGAGATTTAAGGCTGCCCAAAACTTCAGAAAATCGGTAACTAGATGTATTAAATGAATCACCCACAAGCTGTAGGCACGTAAAGTGAAAGGGCACACTAGTTAGTTATCTGTTCCACATCTGTATGGATGAGGTTCACTACTCTAAAATGGGGATTATATTCACTTACTTTTCTCTGCATACATGTATTAGAAATTTTTATAGCAGGGAAGTATTTCTTTTTTTAGGATCTCTAGAGCCTGATGTTATAGGCACCCTCTGAAGTTGCTGTCATTCTGGCAGTGCTATAAGAACGGCAGGCAGATGTTGCCACTGCAAACTTTGCCCTGGACAAAGGAAAAATGTTTTGGCCACAGCTAGAATTTGATGTTGTGGTCAGCCACCTACACAGTGGAAAAAGGTGAAAAACTCTTGTGGCCACAGTAATGATTTCCTTATTAGTACCTACACTAGATCTCAGAATGGCAGGTTTTCATCATTCTTTGCCAGGAAAGGGTTTAAATAATCCAGAAATGACATAAAGCCCAAAATAAGAATTTTGATGGTCATGAGGTTTCACATGTATGCGTGTGTGCACATAGAAGAAGCCAGATTTTACATGAAAAAAAATTAATACTTGGGCAACGTGTGGGAACCTGAGCTCACAGGGCTCTCACTGCAATGCTCATGCAGCTCTTGTCCACAGTGCCTGAGAGAGAAAGGAAAGGGAAGAGAAGGAAGAAGGGTAATTTCTGACTCTGTTAGTCTTGTGGCTATCTCGTCACCAGCTAGAAGAAATGATAAATACAGACCATGCTGATCCTGTGCATCTCTTGGGGTTGGAACAAAATCAGCTGCTCGTACGCAACTCTAAAAATATGTGACCTTTGGGAACTGCACTCTCACAAGTATCCACACCTGGTAAATGAAGCAGTGAGAGGGGTCACAGACACTGCTATATTTTAGCTTCTGAAATACAAGCTTCTGAGATATTGTCCATCCTTTCAGTTTGCAGGAGTCTGAGCTGCTGCATTTAGTAAACTTGACAGGTCCTTTAAAGAAATTTCAGCGTAGTATTTAAGAATTTAACCTTTGTTTGCATATAAAAAGAAATTTTGTTTCCTTAGAATGGGTCCATATGTGATTTTTTTTCCCCTAATTTTGGAAGGTTACAACCATGTTAATATTAGTAAGTAATTACAGTTAAAACATCCATAACTCAAAATAACAAAAATTAAGTATATTTCTAGGATCTCTCTTGATTTGGTATCTGTAGATATATGAAGGCATTCTTTAGGTCATCAAGTACATTATGTAAATGTCTCCTATCATGTTTGCATGTAGCATACATACATGCACACACTGACATTAAATGGACAACAGTGTATGTTAAGCTGAGCACACGTGTAACATTTTCAACCCTGGGCCTTTGTCCTCTACTGTATTTTCTCCTACCTCAAATACGACAAGTTACTTTCAATCTCAGTCATTTGGATAAAAAAATATAAAAATTAATTCCTTAATTTTCTGGGTGGCCTGGCTTACTTTTGTTTGTCGTTATCAGCTGCCTCTAGCAAAACAGGTGCTTTGGCATCATGCAGCCACAACTCACTCAATATATTCATATGTCCTGAGAGATCAAGAATGGTTTACTGAGTGAAAAAAAATCACTCTTCCAACACCTAAAATCTCCGTATCTTAACTTTTTAGTTTTAGAGGATGTCAATATTGCAGATCATATTGTAAGAGAGACAAATATATATTGATTGTGAAAAAGTTAGCTTGGGGGCTGGAAGATGTCAAGCAGCATCACAAAACTGAGAAAAAAATTATTCTGCCAAGAAACAGGACCCTTAAACTCATGCTGCCACAGCTAAATGTCTATATTCAGCGTTATAGAACCACTATTCTTGATGTACTCTTAAGAAATTATCTTTTTTATTGAGAAAGACAATAAAAATTGGCAGAATTTTAATGTGTTTATTATGACTTCCCCCCCGAGTAATCTGCAACTTCTGTTAGCTTACTGAAAGTTACATTGCTGAGAGATTTTGTGGGTTTTTTTAATACATAAGAAAAGAGGGGGAACTACCGCAAACTGGAGTAAGCAAGTCTTCTAGATAAAATAGAAATATGCTAGAGAAAAACACCCCTGTATTTGCAGACAGCTCTATTATTTCCTGGAAAAACGATTTTTGAAAGTTGAAAGAATATTTTTTCTCTTTATGTCTTATGTTATTCCCTTATTTAATACCTGAAATGCTTTGTAGTAGAAGCTGTACTGCGAAGAGTCCAACACAAAAATGAGTTATTATTTCACTTTGCCATGAAATGATGTTCTTTTGTTCTACTGGACTTTTAGATGAAGAAGTATCACTGATGGACTCATCTGGGAACCTCTGGGGGAAAGGTCTTATCATTACAAGTTTTAAATAAGCCCTAAAGCTTTTTTAGAGGTTTTTCCTTTTCTTCAGTATTCTTGCCTCCCAGCAGACGCATGACATTCCTCCACTGCCAAATTCCACTTTGCTAAAAAATATTGAGAGAGAGAAAACACCATCAGAAAGAAGCATTTGAAAGGCAGGGATTTTCTTTTTTCACTGTGAAGGCCAATTGGCTTGAAATGAACTCCAGAGCAGACAGCTCTACTTGAGCAGCTATACTTTCACTCAATAAGAATTTTTTACCCAGCTGGACAAAATACACTTCGTATAACAAATTGTAGCTTGCCTCCCGAATGTTTTAACATGTCTCAAGTACTTTAAAGAGAAACAGCTAAATCCTGTATTCTCTCTCACACATATTTATTACAATTTACATTTAGATATCAGTACAATTAATTGTTAGTAACACATAGGGATTTTCATCACTTTCCACAAGAGTCAGGTGTAGCAGGGGGCAGCAGGGGCAGAAAGGGGGGGTGCAGTGCCGCTGCCTGGCTGGTGCTGCCTGTGTGGGCAGAAGGGTGTCTTGGTCACTGTGGGGTCTCCCGTTCGCCCTCGGCCCCTTGACCTCGTTGGGGTTCAGCTGGTCATTGCAGCACGTGCTGGAGCTTCAACACACGGTACGATACGTGGCTCCCGCTCGGTGCCAGCTGTAGGCGTAAGGGCTCACCTGAGCCTTAACATGTTAGCTCTTATATAAAAGTATATCATTAACCCTAGCAGAAATGATGATGCATATTAGTAACGATGCAGCTCAGTCCTAATCTGTACCTGCATTTTTCACAACTGGAAGAAAACTACCATCCACTACATATCCTGAGAAGAAAGCTATGTAAAATACAGAATAAAGATAGAAATAAGGCAGGTTCAGGAACTTCTTTTCAAGTTTTTCTTGATGTAACTCCCACTTCAGCAAGCTGTACTTGGTTCTTCTGTCCATTCCTTTGCTATGACTGGAAAAAATTTATATTTATTGGTATTATCCATTGATTAGAAGAGAGCGTAAATGAAATGTGGATTGTTTTCGTCCTGGCTCCTGAGATCAGCCTGAAGCAGATTTTAACATGTTATGGATCATTTCATTAGCACAAGATCCATTTGTTCACTCCTGTGGGTTTTTTGGTGGGGTTTTTTTTGGGTGGGGTTTTTTTGTTTGTTTGTTTTTTGTCTGGCATGGAGATGCTGGAAATGAACCAAGGGACCATTTCTGTATGAATAATCTGCTTTGTTGTTATATCAGTGGCAAGAAAATCTGACTGACATTTGTTTTAAAATGAGAAAGATAGGAAAGAAGAAAGCAAACAAAGTGTAATAGACATCAGATGTTTGTTTTGTAGGAGGAAGGGAAAGTACCTTTCTATATTTATGCAACTCAAGGTCTGTTTACAGGCGTAGTTGAAATATTTGGTGTTCTTGGAAGGTAACCCTTTGAAGATGACATATTTTCAGCAACATCCTGAGAAATTAGTCACACCGGGGCCACTAATTGGAGATATCCATGCAGTAAAATAACTTAGCAGTTCAGAAAGGAAGGCAAGCTTTGCCGGTTTACTAGGGAAGAAAAGGGGAACATGCAAAACACAGCCCTGTATTCCCCTTAGTAGGAGCCCTTTTGATTTGCTCTGAGCTTCACTGGGGAATAAATGAGGAAGTGGGAGGGTGCATCAGCAATTTTCCTGGGAGGTATAATCTGATAACAGAATATGAGCTCATTAAGTGCTAATAGTCCTAATTAAGTGGTAATATCTCTAATTATCAGGAAAGAGGTGGAGAAAGCAGGTTAATTTTTACTTTATCTTCATTTTCTAATGTATTTTATTATAATACCTCAGTGTCAGACACTGAAATTACTTGGTTATGAGATATAGTGTGCGTTTGCATAGACCTTTACTGCACACCAGGCCCTGTCCCTTGGCAGGCAGGAACAGGAGCTGCCCCACCTCCAGAGCTGGATGGTGACAGCTGGAACTTCACCTGAAGGCTCCAGCATCTGGTTTTTTCCTCTTTTAAGGAATCTCAATATTTTCCCAGGTGTCTTCTGAAGGATGAAATGTCTGGGCCTTCAAATGTAGCATACACATGGAGCTCCTGGTTTTAGGTGTATGTCTGCCTGCTTTTAAATATAGTTAAAATGACTGGAAGCATATATTTATATAAAAAAACCAATTTATGGGTTTTGTTGCTGTTTCCTTGGTTTTCTTTCTAATAAGATTGCAAGAATCATCCAGTATCCTGTTGACTTCAAGGCACCTTTCAAATATTTGTAGGTTTTACTTCATATTGTCCTTTATTTGTCTTAATGAAAAAAGGGAGAAACTGCTTTATTCATTTTTTTAATAAGAAGTATTACTTCATCATTTTACATATTCCTTTAAATTGTGTTAATAGATACATGCAGGTATCAAAACAGACGCTAAGAGATGACAACATAACATGATGTTTTGGAAGAGAAGCATGACAGGATCTGATGAATTTTTCCACAGGAAGAAGTATCTGATCAGGTGCCTTGGTAGCGATTCTAGCCAGAGGGGTGTATTGAGCCACTGAGATAAAAGCTGTGAAAAGTAGTTTGGATTATTATGTAGTCTCATCCAGCCGGCTGATGTACTGGAAGCTTTCTTTGTCATCCTCAGTTAAGGCAGAGACGTGAAATATGTGCAAAGAGTTTTCTAATACATAATCTATCCTTTTTTTTTCACCTTCATATAACATTTTGAAATAATACTGTGTGGTTGTGCATTGAGAAGCTATCATCACTGAGCTGAGAGGTGGCTCTCGCGCTTCCCCGGGCTGTCAGCAGACCTTCAAAAGTGGATAGAAAAGCCTGTGGGCAAATGAACTGCCTTTTCTCTGGTTTGCAGCAGATGGGTCCTGACAGTTTCAGCCAGACACCTGGCAATGCCCGCACCGATGCCAGAAGGGCCGGCGCAAAGGTGTGGGGAGGAGATGCGACGTGTGCCCCGTCCTCCGCTGTCCCGGCTCTCAGCTGAACCTCTCCACTGACCCTGTCACCGGGCACTGGATCTTCCTCAGCTTCAAAGCTGCCTGGTAAGCAGTTGGGGAATGGTCTGCTCTCTGCCCATAATAGGTTACTTCATTTTCAGAGCAGTTTTAAGGGTCATAGAAAAATACACAGCTGCATATACTCACCAAAAATCCTCCACAACTCGTTCAGTTGTGCCTCTCTGCTCAGCTGCTACCAGCTCACATCCATCACAACTACAGCAAGAGCAGCAGCCACGCATTTATGCCTTGAGGCTTAACTGTTTTCTTTCCGGAAAGCTTATTCATAATAATCCACGTGCAACAGGGAGAAAAACCTTTGGCTTTCACTTGCAGCGTTTTTCTTTAATGGAATCGATATCCATTTCCAAGACATGTTTGTCTTGTGTATTGAACGTGCACCTACAGCTCCTTTTTTGTCTGCATGTTTCAGCTCCATCAGTCATCTAAGAGATCTCTAGATAAAAATTTCAGTATGTCAGATTACCCTGATTAGGCTTTAAAAAGCTTAAGGATAAAATAGGAAAGCTATCTATGTAAGTGTATATACATACACAAACACACACACATGACTTTGGTAGAATTATAAAACCACTCTGCATAGCTGGCATGAGCAATGCAGTTCAGTGCTGAGGTCAAAAGGTCAATATGCTGGAAATAAAGTAGAGGAAAGACAGATAAATATTTGCAAGGACAGGCATGGATAGGAACTTCTATAATTTTTATATTCTTCTGCTAGAAACAATGTTTTGCAAGATTTTCCCAATTTTTTTAAATTGTTTGGAATTATGTGTTTATATGTCCTTGGTAAAAAGCTATATTTTACAGATGGGAAAATATAATTTCCATAATTATACTAAATAAAGCTAATATAACATTTTAATATGACAGTAATTTATAACTATATACAGCTTATATTGTGCATAATGGCATTTATGATTAGCTGAAATACATGGCTTTTTTAAAAAAAGACACAGCATAAAAATCTACTGTAAAGAGGATGTGAGAGACAGACAACACTAAAAACCGTTGCATTTAGATTGGAAGACATCCAGACATCCATTAAATATCTGAGCTTTTGTGCTTGTTATACACAGCTTTTTACCTTCTAAATACACATCATTCCTCCTCTGCTTCTACATAGATGCAGAAATATATATGTGATCCAGGTTCAGTACTAGACAAATAAAAAAGAAACTCAAGAAATAACAAATAAATTTCCTTCTAGTGAAAATAAAGAAGAGAGAAAGAGCCTAAGTTCTACGAATCTTCCTGAGTCGTCCTTACCTTTACCTAGAGAAGCTGAGAAGTGAGAAATTATTAACAAAAGTTCCTGGTGAAATCTAATCTGTCATGTTCTTCCTCTTTAATTATGAATTTTTCTATTGTGAACTCCCAGAATATTTATTCCTGCCTGCGCTTTGCAGACGGCTGTCACACCACTCAGCTTTTATAGGGTCTTCTGCTCAGATTGATGAGTTTTCAGTGGAGGAAGACTTTGTACCCAAACCTCATAATCTAAATGTGTGTGGCATATTGGTTACAGGGCCCTTCAGCAGAACCAGGACTGGGGTCAGCAGCATGTCAGACAGGGTGACATTTCAGGAGACTGATAATGTGGGTTGTTTCAGCTATTTCTTCATTTCACAGCACAACTCACCTCACAGTCTGTAGGGCTCTGTGCTGCATTTCTTTTACTTTGTCAACTGTTACCTTTCCCATTTTGCACTTATGTAGAGAAGGTGAACTTTGTGTCCTTTATTCACCATCTTCCCCTACAAATCTTGTGTGTGAGCATCACTTTCTACACGCTCTTTCTGAGAAAACAGCAATCACAAAAATCTCCTCTATAGCCTTAGTTCCCTTCAAGATGTCTTTACGTTTTTAATAGGCTTTTGACTTTATTTTGTGGAAAGTGGGAGGAAATTACTTTTGCTCAGAAATGTTTCTTTACTCAGTTCATACGGTTTCCCACTCAGTGTTCACTAAGTCAGTCACAGCCTCTACTCTGAAGCAAGTCTACCTTCAGAAACACTAAGCCCACTAAGTCATTAGCAATTCAGTGAATATCTCTGGCACATAGATTATAAAACTCCTCAGGGCATTTCAATATTATCTCAGAAAAAAAAACCCAAGCCCCAAACTCTCATAAATAACTTTCTTTCCAAATTTCATGTATTCCAATCTAACAATGCCAGAACAGCAGTTAAAAACAGGTGGTTCCTCTTTCTGCAGCAGAAAAGGAGCAGTAAGATTTATCCTGTGTCCAACATGGATTAATTTTGTACCTATTCTAAATTGCATATATAATAATTTTATTTTCTAAATATTCTGAAGTCTTAGCTAAAGTTCAATATTGTAGTAAAACTAAATAAGAGTGCCTGGATCTATTAGAATTTTCATACAACATCAGGAAAGATATAAAATTTTTTATGTTACAGTATAACAGTTCCTAATGCAAATACCTTAATTATAATGTACCTTTTCCTGCAGGATGATCCTTTTGCTCAGATACTTCAAAGTTTCCTATTAAAATAATTTTCACATGCATAAGTAATGCCAGATAATTCTTAGTTTAACCATGGACTGAGGAAAAATCTTTCCCTTCAGGCTAGTATATGGTAAGTCATAACTCCAGATATAAGAGGAGTGTAAGTTATGAAACTGTATGACAGGTCCCCCTTTAATATCTTGAAGTTGAATTCTGAAAATTGATTATCTGTGTAAGACATGAAAACTGGAGATAGTCTTCCAACCATTGGTACTGAAAAGAAAGTCCTGATAACATTCTGGAAAATAAAAACCTGTTTCTCGAAAGTCTTGTAAAAATGTATAGACAAAGACAAAAAATGTGTAGACAAAGACCAGTTTTAGCATGAGAACACACGTGGTTTTTCCAGCAACACCTCATGAACTGTAGCACGTCATCATCAAAGTTTCCTATTCTACTCTATTTCTCATTGAGTGTATTCCCTGAGTGCAAGGACCATACTTCGTATTAAGGACCCCATTAGTCATGGTGCCTCTACCTGCATATTGACCTAGCTTATCCAGGAGAAGTCAGAAGGTGATGGGCAGAGCTTCTCCATCTCCCCTGCCAGGGAAGTAGTAACCATTCACACAGCAGCCCGGTCCCTGAAAAGGCACAACACTTACTTTTTAATTCTTACATTACTAAAGGACTGCAAGTATTCAGGATGACAAGTCATATCCACAAAGTTATATTCCCATGTTCTCCAGTCTTACAAGGATTTCATCACTTTCCCTTCTCTTTTCTGTATTTTCTATTTCACCAGTAGTCACATGCTTTTTTTTTTTTTTTCCAGATTTCTTGCTGGTTTTTTTCCATTTATAGAAATACTTCAGAAATATTTAGTTATGTTAAACACAAAATTAGAAGTGTAGAAAATTAACCTGAATAAAACATAATTCTGCTTTTATTTCCCCTATTCAGGACAACTTAGAATGCTTGGAAGTTATAATTCCTGTTAATGTAAATTATAATGCAGTGTATGGTCCATAAAGAATTCTGAAAAGTTGTTTGGTTGCCTTCTCCCACCCTGCCTTCTGCTCTGCTGGGCTGGCTTACAAGAACATACCTCCCTAAACAGTTTGGGGTTTTTTTCCCTAACAAAGCAACCGTTGTTCCTTTACAGAAAGTCCTCAGCAGGAAGCTGCTGGAATTTCTCCATCAGCAGACTGAATGAAAGAGCACAACGTAAAAAGGTTATCATACTGAGCCTGGTGCCTGGAGAGACATTGAGAAAACCCACCGTGGTAATAGTAATCACAATAGGAGGTGCTACACTTTTGTAATAGAAAGAAAGGTCCTACAAATGCCATGGGTTAAATGTGAATTAAAACACAATTTGTTTGCCTATTCCATGTTTAAGATCCAATTACATTTGCCTCTGGTATATGATTATTCTCTTTTCTGCTTCTAGATAAAAGACACGGTACTTTTTCTGAAATAATTGGGACTAGTCACCACCACAGCACCAAGCGTGTGATCAATGCCCCACACTACCCTCCATTCCACATGAAGAACACACCCACATCCAAATGAAACAGTATGTATTTATTCATCCTTAATACCCGTTGTTGCTTTTTTACTGTGTCTAGGCAGAGCTTCTGGAAGCCCTCCACATATTTCAAGCTTCAGGAAAAAATTAGGTTTCAAACCAATCTATCTCCTATGGTTCTGTGCAAAAGCATTGAAAAAGGATCTTCTTACAGTTCTCATCTATAAAGAAAGCTCTGATATCATTATCTCTGTATCTGGCTAATCAGGTGATTCAGAAAATATTGGTACTGAAGCCTAATATTCTGTCTTTCCATGACATCACTGACATACTGGATTATTATTTTTTTTAAGGCGGTAGGAAGTGCTGTGTTATTGAACAAGTTTCCCTTTCCATGAAATTTCTGGTGATTTCAACTGATTTTTAATATCAGTGTTCCTGTGACACTTTGTGGATTACCTCAGGTAGTTTGACCAACCCAATTCCATCTCTCAACTCAAATTTAACTGCCCTCAGCCCTTTCCTCTGATAACTCAGATCTTTGTGTTCTTGCCACTACCTTGCTCAGGACATAATCACTGATATTTGGGTTTTTTTCCCCTCCCGTAGACCACTGAATCCTACAGGTTCCTGAAATCACTTTTGATCATCTCATTGGCTGGTTTGTTTTGGGTTGGTGTTTTTTGGGTTTTTTTGTTGCTTTTTTTTTTTTTTTTTGGCGGGGGGAGGAGGAGGTGGTGTTGTTGCTGCTGTTTCAGGGACAAGAGTTATTCAGTGAAAAAACCTATCTGGAAATGACAGCTGCATATTTATACATGCCTCTTTTACTTAGCAGTCACTCATCCTTTGCAAGGATGCCCTAGAAAGTGCAATCTGTCCCAGGGGACAGATTGCTTTTCATTACTGTTTCATACCTGTGGATTCTCTGATGGTGCCTCCCTCTAAGGTCAGGGCAGTACTCAGACAAGTCCATGTGCTTATTCCTAAATAATTTGTATATGGTATTTCAGAATAACTTGTTACTAGCATTTCGGTACTTTAGTTTCATTGCCTCTCAACTGTCCCATACTGCCTTTGATTCATGCAAGGAAAGACAAGGTTATAAAATTAATACTCTTAGAATATCCTTGATAATACATGACACAAGATGTTTCAAATTTTCTATGATTTTGCTCACCAAAACATAGAATTCTTGTGTTTCTCTATATATTCTGTTATTTATTCCTGGAGTGAGATTTTTAAACAGTTGCCACAGTTCATTTCATTGCAGTGGATAAAACAATCCTAAAATGCAAATACTTCTCAAACTATGTTCTCTGCAATATTGTCTGGATCCTCCTGGGTGAAAGGCTGTACGTGAGTATGTTTGTCATCATTACCCGTCTCCAAAGTACAGATGCAGAAGACTTTCTTAGCCAGCAGTCTGATTATGCCAAGCACCTAAATAGTTGACAAATTGAAATGAGATTTGCTACTGACCTTCTATCAATCAGAGGATAAGAATTACATCCTGTGAACAAACAATGTTGTAAACAATTTGCATGGAAATTTGATATTTTTTAAACCATTTTAAGCTGTTGTACTATTCATAAGAAAGCACAGTGCAAAAGGAATAGTAGGAATAATACTGTCCCTGTATGTGCTATCCATAGAAGTGTGGTTTTTCAGAGATGTATCATGCAGAATCAGGCAGTGTTTTCCTGATGAGTAAAGATATCAAAGGCAGTATGGGGAAAATTGTAGGAGTAGGCAGCCTGGGTACAAGATTAAAACGATGATTTAACTGTTATACCAGAGACATGAGACACTCAATGAAAACTGAAATATTAATGTATAAGCATATAATTTGAACAGTTACTGTTGTTCTTCAAATAGCAAAATAAAATTAACAGATTGAGGTATTTGTTTTGTATCAATTGTGATGGGTGTGCTAAAGCACGTTCCAGGTTACTAAAAGAACTGGCTAATGAAAACTCAGTGATCATAGCATTCTCTGTGAATATTTAGGAACAATAAAGACAATTGAAGCGTGGAACCACCTTCAGAAAGGGTAAAAAATACCTAGGTGTTTGGGATTTACAGATTTAATCAGACTAATTTTGACATCTAGAAAAATACTGGAACAAACAAGTGAACTCCAAACATCTAGAAGAAAAGCAATTAAATGAGTAATGTTCAATCTGGACCAGTAAACAGCAAATCACATTTGATAAATCTCATAAACAATCTGTGGAAATGTTTAGATGGAAGCACTGCAGCATGGATCCAATGACTGGAGAAACCTTCCTAAGAGAGTAAGTATCAGTGTGCCAGAATGGAAGGACGTGCAAATGAGATTTTGCAGAGGTTAATATTTCATTAAGAAGCAAGATGAAAGAACAGAGATTATGCTAATTACATTTGTAGATGCTTCCAAGCTGGGAGGGGCTGCTGAAAGATGACTTCAAATTTAAAATTACCTTGTCAAACTAGAGACCATTTAAAAGAAAACAGACAGAATTCAACAAGTACAAGATACCATGCTTCAGCAGAAATAGTTGTCCATGCAGAATTGGGAACAATTGACTAAACAGCAGAAAACATCCTCGGTGCAATAGCAAATCATATTTAAACATAAACCAGCAATATTGTGCTGTAGCAATAAGCAAATCCCATAAAGGGATCTATATACAGGAGTACACCTATAGGACAGTAAATAATCCTTTCATTATTCAGTTTTGGGAAGGTGTCATCTGGAGTACTTTGTCTATCTTCAACCTTTCAAGACAGAAGCAAAACAGCTGGAAAATCGAGCAGAAGGCAATCGTCACAAATCTAGAAAATGTGATGACATGAGGAAAGGATAAAGTAACTGGGGGCTGAATAATATAAAGAGGAAAGCGAGAAAAAAAATTTAATTGCAGTTTAATCATTTGAACTGGTGTGCCTATTTCTGTTGTCTTCCATGTGTTAATCATAGAATCATAGAATCATTTAGGTTGGAAAAGACCTTTAAGATCATCTAGTCCAATCATTGACCCTACTCTACCAGGTCTGCCACTAAACCATGTCTCTAAGCACCACATCTATACGACTTTTAAACACATTCAGGGATGGTGACTTGACCACCTCCCTGGGCAGCCTGTGCCAATGTTTGATAACTCTTTCAGTGAAAAATTTTTTCTAACGTCCAGCCTCAACCTCCCCTGGTGCAACTTGAACCCACTTCCTCTTGTCCTATCGCCAGTTATGTGGGAGAACAGATCAGCTCCCATCTCACTACAACCTTCTTTCAGGTAGTTGTAGAGAGCAAAAAGATCTCCCCTCAGCCTTCTCGTCTCCAGACTAAACAACCCTAATTCCTTCAGCCGCTCCTCATAAGATGTGTTCTCCAGACCCCTCACCAGCTTTGTTGTCCTACTCTGGACACGCTCCAGCACCTCAAGGTCCCTCCTATACTGTGGTGCCTTATACACAGGGTACAGATAGGTATTAATACCTATTTCAATCTGAATAATTCATACACAGAGGAGGAGCCATTCTCAGAGTTTAGCACGGTACCCGACAACTATAGGAAACTCACTCTGCTACCACACACTTCTGCTTTGCTTGGACTCAGGGTTTCAACCACAGCTTGGATACCAAGTAGCAAAGCTTGGCTACGATAGAAATAGCAGGAAATTTCATTGAACAAATCAGTTTTGTCTTCTCATAGATTTAAGTTATTCATTGTTTAGCCATATATCTGCAGATTTCTACACAAACAAACAAAAATACAATATGGAAAAAGTTTTGCCAGCTGACATTGCTTGACCTCTTGCAAAGCTCTCAGCTTACTGGGAGCCAGGTAAGGCAGTCAATGGATATGGGACAGATAATCCTTTGCTATAATTTTTTTCACAATGCATAAGGTATTTTGGTGACAGGAATATGACCAACTGATACTTCCTCTAGTTTGGAATCATGCTGGTACGTACCATGGTTAGGTATAATACCACAATGAAATGTCGTATGCTGTCCAATTCTGAAATCGGTTTGGAATAAAACTTGTGAACTGTAATATTGGCAAGAACTTTCTGTCAATTGATTAACAAGAAATCTAATGTATCTTGTGGTAGTTGAGTTGTGTTAAAAGAACATCAATTTTAGAAAAAAAAAAGAAAAACATGTAGGAAAACTTGCTATAAGATTAGGTTTAGGCAGCAGAAAATGGGGCAGCTGTATACCGTATAAATACATAACGTTCTGTTTGATTAAAACAGTTTGATAGAATTCTTTATGAGAAAATGCATAGGCTTAAAGGTCATAGTCAGGTACCTGATGCTGTGAGAATCTGCTGCATAGCAAAATAGTGCAAAGATGGCTAGCAGAAAATGATGCATAAAGATGGCTCATGCATCATAAGAGATGAGCAGGAAGAGTTAAAGAGGAAAATAATACTGTGAGGAAAATCAAAGGAATGATGAATCAAAGTGGGGGGGAAATAGGAATTTTCTGAAAGCATCAACCAGGTAAAAAAATCTTCAAGGTGAATTTTCACAGAGTGAATAATAGTAAACACTATTAAATGTAACTAGATGACAAGGAAATTTTAGCCTACGCGCTGTCCTATATCACAACCTATTTAGGAAAAAAATAAATGCTATATATCTTCCTGTGGCAATAACCCATTGCTATTTCTGCCTTCTTTCTTGATATTCTGCTGAAATTTCTGTCTGTGGACCCCTCTAACTCTTATTTGGCTTAGCAAAATCTTTAGTTATGAATATAGAACAGTAGGAATTATTGGCTTACATATCACTAAACTGTACTTAAAATATTTCAAAATGTTATGTAATAAAATAGACACATATTTATAAAAGCAAGAAAAATATATTCAATACTAGTAATTTTGGGAAAAAAATCCTGTTATTTCAGGAACCTTTTTCATTTAAATTTTCTGTTGATCATTGAAAGCTTTGGTACCCTTAACCTTTCCAGAGGTTGAAGGTGACAGACATCTCTGAACTCTCCATGGCATTAGATGGCACTATACCCATATAGTTTATGTCCTGTCCAACTGACTAATAATTGGAGGTCTAGATCATGTTTCACAGTCATATACCAAAACTGGAGATAACTGACAGTCAGTTCTTTAAATGTATTAAGTGGGTGCATTTTATAAGCCCATGCGGATCAAAAATAAAAATATACAAGCTGATGAAACCAGTGAATGGTTTAAAACGGCAGGAAAATGAAGGGTCAAACTTGCATTCTGCTGCATGTGGCACAGTAACTTATGTTGACAACAGTTTCTCAAGAAATGTCAGGCCACTTCCATTTTGTCTGAATTTTTCTCAGAATATTTTGGCAGAAGACCTGGGAGAAATCACATCAAGTAAATAAAACATAACATACCATCACAGAACTGATATTTAAAGCTCACCTGACAGCCTAGTAGTTGCAATGCATTCAAAAATCAATCTACATTGAGGATTCAATCTATTTAAAATAATATTGGCAGGAATTGAAAAACTTGGAATGTATTACACTAATATGAACTGAGCCCTCTGGCATGTTTTTTATTTCTTCTCCATAAGATGCTTCCTAATTAGCACAATTATTTGTATTGAAGTAAAGCCTTGTTTTCATTAACTACCTACTGATGTTTCACAAGGAGTATCGCTGACCAATACATCCTTGTTTTCACAATGTTATTCTTGCTTTTTTATTTTTCAGATAATATTTTCAATGTCAAAACAATTTTTCACAAGAACTTTACACTAAATTTGTGACTGTAACAATACAAATTTTTAGGTCTCATTTTGAACTAACATAGTTTATGGCTAAACCCTTTTTGTTTTTAATTCTCCAGAAATATGGTAAACTGTTAAATACCAAAATCATAGAAAGTAGGAATAATAGTGTATATAAAAGGTGATAATTAACATCCTTATCCTGTTCTGCTATTCAGAGAGGCATTTTTGTCAAGTATTTCTGCTAGTTACTACACTTATTAGAGTTAGTGTATGATAATAAGACCTGTTTATGCAAACTGACACAAAACTGGGTTTAAAGAATGCAATGAGAAGGCAATGTTAAATGGCTTTATGAAGTACTTCTTTAGATCCAGAAGAATCACTGTCCACAGAAGCCAATCTCTATAAGGGATTATATTGAATAGATTTGAAAACCCTTTTTTTGAAATGTTACAAGAAACTGGTGGAGATAAATCCAGTTCCTTATTTTGGGCTTACTGAAATTTTGATCACAATTCAGTGGACCTCTTTACCAATTGTATATTTAATAATATACAACAGAAGTCTAAATTTTCTTGCCACAACACCATGGCAAGGAATGAGCGGCCTTGTAATTCCTTAGTTGTTCAGCAAGGAAGGTTGCGTGCACCCATAAATCTCCCAAATCAGAAGACTTTAGATCACTCAGTGGTGAAAAACGAAGTAGCTCTCCCCTCTTCTTCCCCCCCAAAAAAAAACCCCTTTCACAGGTTGGCCAAGTATGTGAAAATAAGAACAAAGGACAATGTTTTTAGTTTTGCCTTGTAATCAGAAGAGTAATTGATTCTTTTAGGAGAAAGGGGGAAAATATCACACTTACTGCCTCCACAGAGGTTTCTATACCCTCAAGTTATGTGTTAATTTGACGGTGCACCTAAGTGAGAGATAAAGCTAAAAGTGCTTGAGGATGGAGCTGTTACCAATGGAAATAGTTTCTGCTACCAGTGGCTAATCCACTTTGGAAACTTCCTGCCCTCTTCTGCTCATTTTCCCAGTTTCCCTTCTCAGGGTTTTCAATATCTTTAGTTGTTATATGTGAGAAACTACAAAGCATATAAAATCAGTTTTTTAACATCTTTTTTCTTAATGCCTGAAGATTTCTATTTATTCAAAAAAAAAAGAAGGGGGAAAATCAGGCTTCCTCTTTTATTTTTATTTCATCTAAAGCATGATTAATTTTTACTGTCAAATTGAAGGCACTTTCCAATAGATGCATTCCCTGAATCATGGGATTAATTTCATCAACTTCACTTTGCCATAAATAGATCACTCATGTCAAAATGTTAAAATAATATTGTTTCATCATGTAAGCTTGGTGAAATGCTTCAATAGCAGTCTCTGAGACCCTCAGGAGAGCTATCAAAATAAGGAAGACTAGAGTAGAGCTCTCCAGAAATGTGTTCATATTCAAATGAAGAGACAGAGGAGCTAACATTCAAAATTAAGCACGTCTTTTGCATCTCACTTTTATATGCATTTTATTAATGGATACAGAACAGAATCACAAGAAAATGGCCGGGTTTTCAAGAGTGGTGTGGAAAACAGTTGACAGGTCTCCTGGCAGCATTACATGTTTCTCAATAGCTATTGTTTTTCACACCTAGGTTCTACTGATCTTGTGGGAATAGCTGCTTTCTTCTTTGTTAAATGTGTTTATAACTTCAAGGTTGCAGAGAAAAAAGATATCTAAATACATGAGTAGGTTCAGAAAGGCCTAGTATGCATCTCTGTATCCGTTTACAATAAATACACCTGCTTTTTTCTGGAAAAGTTCCCAAAATCCAAGAACCCTCAGGGTCCTTGAATATTTGGAATTCACAACTATTTAGGTATTTCTGTGACCTTGTTTCTACATTCCTGGTGTTTTTTCCAGGTTTTTAAATTCTAAATACATTAAAAAGTTATGCTGAAATGTTTGGGTTAGCTTCTTATCTATTACATTTTTGAGAAGCTGCTGGTCTCATCATTTTTTAAGTAATGTTTGCTCTTTGTTTTCCTGTGAAAAGGAAGACTCCAGAAGGAATAGGTAAATAATAAGGATGGACAGTTTGCTGAACATCTGCCAATAATCCAGTTGCTAATAAGAAATAAAGTAACACTCAAGAAAAATCAGAATGTAGTTCAAAAGACATTTGAATCAAATTCACATTTGTCAGGGCCTTGCTGGGGAAGATAAAATCTGTCTTCCCTATAAATAGTCCTAGAAGATTTCTAATTTTCAAACGCTCTTTCTCTAAATTCATTGTGCATAAGAGGAGGGATATTTAAATATACAGTCTGTCATCCTAAAGCTTCCCAGATCAACTATATTCTCCGTAGAGGTCTAACTCATATCTCAGAAAAAGGGTGGCCAGGCAGCCTTCCCTCCTAACACATTGAAAGCTAACATGCCTATTTCCAAACTCCACCTTCTGGGGGAATATGAAATAATTTATGCTAGGAAACTATCAAATGTACATGAGCAGGCTCTCCTTTTCTAAAATACTTGAGTTTTTAAAACATTGTTGGAAGTGAGAGATTGCAGCTGAATTCCTTCATCTGCATAGGAGAGCTGAGCAAGCTTTTCCCACCTTCTATTACAGCATCTCCTGGGTATCAGCTCCTCGGGCTATATCTGGCTTTGTCTCACAAGCAAGTAATTCAAGATGCAGTGGTTGAAAAAAGAAGCAGGAATAATACCATCACTCTAAGTTCAAAATCTGGTTTATTCATTTGGGAGGTAGAAATCCTGGAAAACACACTCTTTTTCAATGGCAATTCAAACTTTTTCACCAACAACTTTAAAGTTTGGAAATCATGGATGAGATTGCAAGAATATCATCAGATAGACTCCAGATCAAGGCAGTTATTGATTTATCAATGACACATAATTAACTGGCAGTCCACTATAAATGCAGGATCACTACCAGTAATACAACCGATATACCACAATACTAAACACTTCTGAAATGTTAATTAATTATCTACAAACTGGGATGTGCACACTGGGATGTCAGGCTAACTTATTGCTCCCCATGACGCCTGTCCCTTCACTGGGCACAGGGTCACCTCGGCATCTGACCAGGAGGTGGCTCTGTCTGGCCTAGGCAGAGGTCATGCTACCAGCAGGGTCCCTTTTGATGGCATCAAACCAGCTTTTGACTGCTGATCTGGTGCCCTCTTCTTTCTCCCCACAGTTACAGATATTCAGGTTTCTTTTCTACTTCCCTTCAAGCTGCCTCCTCCTTTGTGTTGACTCTACAGTCAGTTCTGCGTATGCCATCTGCATCCAATGCGCACACTCATGTTACCCCTGAACAGCAATTGTCATCCAGACAACTTTGCCAAGGCTGGGTTTTGTAAGCACCCCCAGAAGTGCCATGTTTTAAGAGAAAACACGAGAGCAGGCACAGTGACACACATCTTCCTCTTTGCTTGAGCTGACTTCACTACCACTGATTTCTGAATATTGATGGGTTTAGAACAAATATCGTGGTTCAGTGACTTACTTCAAATGGTGTTATAGGGTTGGGGGTTTTGGTTTTCCTTGTCTGTGCAACATAGCTGTTACTTAAGCTTTGGTTGTCATCGAATCACTCAACAAATAATTGAAAGCAGACTCCCGTCCTCTCTGTGTGGTTGTGTCTAATTGCTTTTTAGTTGATTTCCCAAATGAAGGCTGGAGAGTTTGCTATTTTGACTTACCACGATAATGGGATGGGGAAAATGCAACTCTACAAAGGTGCAGAAAAAACAAGAATTAATTTCCACTTAAAAATACAAGTATTGATTACTGAACATTCTTCACTTTTTGCATCTGTCCAGCTTAACTACTAATCAAACTTCTTGTAATTTTGGATAGCTGTCATAGCAATCACTAAATAATTTCCATCAAAGGACATTCTCTGGCTTGTAATATTCTGACAATACTGTAGTGCTGAGGAAAGAAACGGAAATTGTATCCCAAGGGATCCTGTAACCCTACCTCTCCATCTTTTGCATGCCCTGGTTGCCTCCCAAGAGCTGTTTTCACCACTGTTTTGCCAAGGACAGAACGAACCTGCCTCCTGGCCTGGCAGCATGGAGCATGGATTAGGTGAATTGCTGTGGAGCAATGCCCAGCTTGTGTTAGGGGAATGTCCAGAGCTAGTCAGAGCTGGCACATATTAAAAGCTATTAACCTCTGTTTACACTAGGGAAATGACCTCTATCTAGGTAAACTAACATTGTTTTCTTTAAATTTACTGTTTTGGAAACAATCTGAGCAATACTATTTCCATTTTTCCCAAATTTTTAAGTAAAAAATCATAGAATCATAGAATTGTTTAGGTTGGAAAAGACCTTTAAGATCATCTAGTCCAACCAGGTCTGCCACTAAATGGAGTACGATGAACATTTTGAACGTATATCAAAGTGGCACAGACATGACTATTTTAACTGTGAATTTTCATAATCTCAGAATTTCATTTATGGCATCACTGATAAAATTCTCACCATTTCTTAATTCTCCAAATTGCACGCAGTATTTTGGAACAGTTTTCAAAATTTTCAAAAGAATCAAATCAATTATGCTTTCACAAACGTGTTCCTGTGTTTCAAAACCAAGATATGATGAAATTTTTTGTCATGAAAAATAAAAAGGGACATGTCCCAAACTGAGAAGAGACTTCTATTCAGCCTGGCCTCATATGCTCTTTCAATATGGTAACCATAACAACATCAGACATCGGAACAAAGCAATAATGCAGTTTATGACTCAAAAGTGAAAACTCCCATGTTGGTTTGCCTGTGATAGGTATTATTACATTTTACTCTGTGTATTTGGCCAAATCTGTGCACACAGTTTAGATAATTCTCCTTCAAAACACTCTTGCACTTGACCAGTGAAACAGGGGTAATGTCTAACAGAAATAATTGAGCCTGGCTAACATTCATTTTCACACAGCTTAAGCTAGTGAGCCAAGAATTAAGAGATTTCCATCTGTCTACATATTTCACAATATTTTCAGATAATGGTGCATGGTACGATTTATAAATGCTGGAAATTTGATCTGTAGTTTTTGAGTACCCAAATATTTTATTTGGGTTATTCCAGATAAAATATTTTATCTGGAATGGAAAAGAATCTGCTAATGTGTTTTTAACAGACTGCAGAATAAAAATAATCACAAATTCTGTTTAGTATCACAAAAACTTTGATGCCTGAAATGTGTCCAAAACTCTTTCTTAAACTAAATATGCTTGTATGTCATTTGGCTGCAGCAGTTAGTGCAGTAGGGCATCTGTTATACCTTCCTGCCTAAATATTATTTCCTTGCTTTCACCGACTGTGAAACTATTTTGTTTGAAAGTATAATGATCAGTGTAAAACCATCAGATGCTTAGCAACAACCAGCATCATACGATTTCATGACCTGAATTGCTCCGTTTGTTGTCACTATAACTGCAACTCTTAAAAGACATCGATACATAATAGCATTCTGTGTTAATTCCATAAATTTATAGTCTCCTTTTTCATTACAAAACTAAAAAGTAATAGCATTTTTTTTAAGCAACCAATATTAAAAGGTTTTCATTTCTGCAAGTTTATCATAAAGGAAAAACTCTTGGGGACCCAGATATCTGATAGCTCTTTAGCACAGTGCTACACCTGAGTTAAAAGAACATGCGAAAATGGCAAAGGCAGGCATTAAAAGCCACTTTGGTCAGTGATGAGAATAATTCGTCATCTCGTCTCCCATGGAGGGCATTGTAGAGAGGTCTGCTTGAGGCACCAGCTCCTTGACAGAGATGTGGGGACCTCTGCAGGGCCTCAAGAGACTTTCACTGCCAGTAAAAAGATGACATCTTTGTTTTTTAAGATTCAGCAAGAGTACTCTGTGTCAGAGTTTTCACTGGTATGTGCCAAAGCAATCCAGCCTGTTTGCAGAAAGGGAAATGAAGACGCATGAGAATCAGAAGACTTGCTGCTGACCATGAACTGGGCTAGCACTAGCATGCAGAGAAGAGCCATGACCCTCTGGAGGAGTCAGACTTCCCTTCCCAACCCAAGGCCATGGACCAGTGGGGACCAGGAGCCTTCCCTGGTGTCTCCCCATGCATCCCTGCTGGGGGCCACGCTCTGTGGCTTTCAACTTGGCTGCTGCTTGGCTTTGCTTCCACTCTGGTTGAGAGTCTTACACAAAAAGAATAGGATGACTTGCCTTCAGTGACAGTATTAGGAGCACACATCTAACATTCAAATTAAAATAGCAGGTGGGTGGGTGAGAGGGTATTTACTCCATCTGCTTGAATCTTAAAGTCAGTAGCCTCACAAAAGCTTTACCTCTTTGTCAGTCTAAATCAGCTTTAACAAGCATGATATAATTTTTATAAGGGGCAATAAAAGCTCATAATCCCAGATCCTGGATGAAGCGGGTAGCAAAATACCACAGGGACTAATGTTAAGATTAGTTTTATTGTCATGGGAGATGGGAGAGGTATGAAGAACATATTAACTGAATTTGCAAAAGAATGCTGATCATCAAGTAGATTCAAATGCTTCTGTGGACCCATAAAGAAAGACAGCCTTATTTAAACTGCTGGGAAGGTAATTGGCTTACCCTGCAGAGATGTAAAGGTAGAATAACCCAGAGAGGTACCAAGACCATTGCCGTCAGCAGGAGAAACCAGCTTGCTGTCCAGACAGCCTGTCGTACACTCCTGTGGCAGACTACAAATTGGACCTCTGTAATCAGATTGGATCAAGAAAAATGGCTAAAAAACCAAACGTATACTGTGCGAATACTTTCTTTTTTGAGACTTCTTGGCTGCCCCTTTATTATTGTATTTTCCAGCTTTTGAAACAATATGACACATTCAGATAGAGGAGTATTTCATGATTCCCACAATCCTTCCTGAGCTGTTCTGCAAAGACGTTTACTCTTGTGGTTTTAACATAGCCTTCCCACTGCTAAGACCAGCTCATTCAACAGTAGAGAGATATTAAATGTTACAAATGCTTTAATCAAATATAACATACTCATCTTTTACAAATGAGAATTTCTACATCGCATTTTGTCTTTTTCACATAGAACAGACATCAGCTTACTACGTGTGTGTGGCAGGCAAAGTGACTTGATGTTTTCTACCACCCTCCTTAGAACTGAGCTGGTGGTCATCGCCTCTTATCCTTTCACCTGTCATTAAGGCATTGAGTTCTCGTCTGTTGTTAAATTTACAGGTTGAATTAATGAATATAAACACACTGCAACCTTCTCACATTTTTTCAGTTTTGTAGTATTTTACTGCCATCCAGTAGTCTTGCCCTTTTCATTATTATATTTTTACAAAGCTTTGAAAACGATTAAGAGACACTTAAACATGATTTCCCTCTGATACAGAAAAGAAGTTGTACAGCTTCTCTGAGACAGGGAGGATACAAAAGTTGACAGAGACCATTTCAGAGACAGGACCAGTCAGGATACTTTTTTGACCCTAGTGCTAGCCAGATATATGGTAACTTAAAGTATTCTAAGGAACATATATCAGGTATAAGGCTTTTGCTTCTACACGAACCCAAATTGTAATGGACCAATTTCTAATAAAGAAGATTTTTTAAAAGCAGACTTTTAGTTTAGTCAGCTAAACAGTATGTGTAATATTAGATAATAAAACTCAGCATACGTATTTCAGGAACTCACTCCAAAGAGAAAGAAAATTTCAAGAAATGTAAGGAGTCTTTTTTTTTTTTTTAATATAAGTAGTTTACAAGAGACAAGAGTGTGTACTTATATGTATTTATATAGACAGTTTGATTCATTCTTAGTCACAAAGAGACCCTGTCTCACTCAGGCTGTTAATTACCCTGACCCTTAAGTCAGTGAGACAGACACTGGGGTCTGAAGAATATTACATGTCATTTGCATATTTAACCAATGTGTAATCTCATGTAAGTAACTTAATTTTTATCCAACTCCTGTATACTACCTATACACTGAAGAAAAAGATGAGATTTATAAAGCATTTTGAAAACTGGAGATGACTGGAGCTCTTCAGCTTTATTTCTGCTTCTCTTCCAAGGAGTAGAAGAGAAATGTTGGTGAATTTTTGCAGGAAACTGTAGCTGTTTTGGAAGAAAGTGCATATTCTGTTTCCATAGCACCCTTTTCTGAACGTCACTTTTTTGTTGTTCTTAAATTTCTCCTTCATGAAGCAGGTTCCTTTTCTTACAAAAGTTCTACGGATAAGAAACTTCTATTGTCTATATGTCTTAACAGAGGAAGTACATGGATTTATGAATATTTTTTGAAGTCAGAAATCCTTTATGGAGTTAGATCTCAACAGCAGAAAATTTATATGAAAATGAAATAAGCACTAAATATTTGCCAACATCCTAAGCCCAGATAAATCAGTCTCTGATTGTTTTGAGAAAGAACCAGCTACAGGTATTTAAATGTTTTATAATCTTAAAAAAAAAACAATTTAAGAGGTTAAAACTGTATTTCATGGAGCAAAAGACCTTATTTAAATGTAAGCACTCTAACTCAAGCCAAGAAGTGCATTCTGGCTCCACTGGATGTAAAGTTAAAGAAACCATTAGAGGTCCAAGGACGAAATGATGGCTGTGGTTTATTGATACACTTAATTGCAGACAACTCCAGGCCACTGCCAATACTGGTGAAGGTCTCTTTTAAATTCCTGTCAAATGTCTTTCCCCTCCCCTCTTTGGGACTCAGCCATACCAGGGTTTCCAGGTGGGAGCCTGCATTAGCTGTAGGTTGGAAACTCATGTCACATGCAAACTCCCTGTCAGAGCCCCAGTTTCATCCCAGAGTGTTTCCCTGCATGTTATTAAGATCAGAACCACTAGTGAGAAACGCTGCTAGGGTCAACACAGGGAGGGAAGTCCTGTCCCACGTCTAAGGTTAACCTCTGGGTGTGTATCCTTGCTGGTTAAAGACAATCCTGTCCAGTACATCCTCAAGCACCCCTTACTTGTACAGGCACTGGTCTATCAGACACCCCACACCTAGTCGCTTCCACCAAAAAAAAAATTTGTTTTTTTTTTGATAGAATTAACTTTCTGCTAGTTTTATCTCTCAGCCACCCCACTGCCCCAGCAGTGGCATCAGGCAAAGCAGGACCCGTATCACTAGCTTACCTTGTCATGAAATTATGGTCTTGGGCTCAGCTACCGGAGGTGTTCCCGTGGGTCCTCACGGGCTGCTCCACTGTGAATATCCCTGCTTTCCTGGCAAGTGCATGTACACAATGTTTCTGATCACAGTCTTGCCTATGCTCACCTGCCACTTCAAAAATTGCCAAATGTCTACTTAGGCACTGCAAAAACAACTTAGCATAATTAAATTTAAAGTCAGAGCAATTGTTCTTCATATGTATTAAGCTTGAAGTGTGCTGCGTCTGTTTAAGATCTGAAAAAGTCTTGTATGCCTGAAAGCTTGTCATTCTCTAGCTATATTAGTTGCTCTAATAAAACACATTACTTCTTCCTATGTACATTGCTCCACAGCAGAGGCTTATTTTTGAGTTTAAACATTTAAATCTCTTCAGAGTAGAGATATTTAGTAGGTCTCTGAAACTACCAGGTGTTGTCCAGCCCCTTACTGTACAAGACCTAATAAAAATTAACACTTTACTACTGTTTAATAGCTCTGTGTGCCTCTACTCTTGCTTGAACCTTGATGCCTTGTGAGCAATGTCCTTTCTACAGCTCACACTTGTTTTTTGCAACTGAGCAGCTAATGTTATTTCAATGCAAACACTAACACTCCCTTTAAACTGTTCCTTAAGCTGTATTAAGGATTTTTTTGTTGTTAAGATTATATTTACCTGTGTACAACCATATGAAATGCAACATTAGAACTGCAGAGTCAAACACACAGAAAACCAGGATATGCTGGAGGTGTCCAACAGTATTGTCAGCCTGGCCATGTTTTCGTTTCCTGTCCAAATATGTGCCTCAGAACATTGCTTTTCCAGTTAAAGGTCTATTTTACAGTATATAAGACATTTAATGCTGTTAAATTTTCTCTTTGCATCCATAACTTTTTTTAAATTTTTTTCGCTCCCTTATCAGTCTGTGTCCTACTCGTCATATGTTCTTTGTATAAAGGTACCAGTCAAACAATGAAAAATAAGTGGTTACGAATATTCATTTTTAAAATAAATTTATTCCAGTCCTTCTCATGCATCTATTGTGTTTGTTTCCTGTGGTCACACGGTTGAATTTTATACAGACAAATGTTTACGTAAAGAGAATTTTGAAGTCACTTGAATGAGTACACGTTGACAATACACCCTGAATTTGAAAGTAAAAGTGTCAGGAGTGCTTGATCACTCATCCAGACAGGGAACAGAAACAAAATCCTGGGCCTGCTGAGGACAACAGGCACAGAGAGGCAATCAGATAGATAGCAAACACAATTAAGCGAGGAATGAGTGGAAGTTTAGGACTGCAGGTAGCTAAATTCATTTATAACAGGGATTTAACAGAAAAAGAATTTTTGCATTCAACAAGTAATAACCTTTATCATAAGAAAAACCCAGCATCAGGCAAGTGTCCAGCTGAAAATTAGAAATCCTGGATAACTGATGAAAGAAAATGAGCAATAACCACTTGTGTTGTTTGGGAAGTTCAACAATGACTTTTCAATTACAGAAGAGTTCAGCTATGACTATTTCACCTTTTGGCTTGAGGTGGAGTGCAGCTGCAGTGGGAGCACAGCTTGCAGCCGTCCCTTCCAGGTGGAATTTGAGGTAAGCCCCCAGTAATGGAGAGCTACAAGGAGAGTCAGAGCAGAGAAGAATTGTTTCGTCTTCTAAAAGTCCAGCTCAGACTAACAAATTAGGGCATAGGTAAAAGACTGGGAGTAGTCACATGGAAAAGAAAAAAAAAAAACCAACAACTTTTTTAGGAGGCTGATCATTCCTCACATATTGAGGAAGTATTTCTATGTGGGAATAGAGTTGGGAGATACTGAGTGAAACCAGAGAAAGTGGTTCTTTGATATGTCTTAAGTGACTTCCCTGCCATGTCTTTACCCAGACAGACATATCTGAGAAATTCGGATGAGCAGGTAATAAACCAATAAGTTATAGAATGATGAAGTATTTAATGTGTGAGGTTATTTGACCTGAACAGATTGTTCATTGAATGAGCCCTTGCACTCAAAAAATTCCCGAGTAAGTTGTAATCATTGGTGATGTAGGAAGTTGTGACTCATGAAAACCAAATTAAATACTAGGGGAAAGAAAATCACGTTATAGAAAGTACATGTATAATAATTTTTGTTCTCTCATCTAAGAATTAATTTTATTCCTAAATTTGTATATTTAAATTGAGATCATTGCTGAAAGATATAACTTTTCTGTTTATACATAAGACACATCTAATGTCTCAAATTTACTATGAAGAATATGTTGCAGCGACTCCTTATTTCCAGACTTACTGAGTATTTAAAGGCAAGGATGGACATTTTTGAAAATGAGTTTGTCAGTTCAGGTAGCAGCCTACAGGACAAAGCCAAAATTGTTATCTCCATGAATCCAGGAGGCACCAAGTCTCGTCTCCTTCCTTTGACTGAAAATTCTGCAGCAGTTCTGTATATTTTTGCTTAGAATTACTGGCTGATAAGATTTAGTGTAAAATTCATAAATAATCACAGGATCAAACACTGGGACCTAAAACTTTCTACTCATGGGCAAATGTCTGAGTCAGGCCATGGACTAGGCTCAGAGGAAAAAGCCACCTGATCTTTTGTAGATGTACAAAATTGTTGGGCCAGGAACAGTCCCAAAGAGACTGTATTGACTAGCAGCTGGAATGTTTCCTCACAGTGCTGTGGATTCCTGTCCGAGGCAGCACTGAAAGCTCAGGCTCCAAACACCACGGTCTTAATTTTGCTCTGGAAGCTAAGGTATTTCAGCACTGATGATCTTTACAGGCTTTGGCTGTTAATTAGGCTTCTCTTTATATAAGGTTTTAATACAAAAAGCCTATAGAAAAGTCACAGTCTTTTTTTTTTTCTTTCCACATTTGGATAAATTATCCTGCTGTAACCGAGTATATTGCAATATACACTACTTCATTAGGAAGTTAGTTGCATTCACTAAATGCATAAAATGCCCTGCCATTGTGATATGCAATGGATTCACTAAAATTGTTGTCCCAGTAGAAAAAAGAGAGAGTATATGGTAGAAAAGGGAGAGAAAAGAAACTCAGACATCTCACCAAGGGATATTAATTCCAGCTGGTAAGTCTTTTATTCAGATTTTAATAAACTTATACAGTGATAAGCCGAATGGGAGAAAGGCATAGCCCAGGATTTCTTAAACCATTTAAATCTTATTTGAAGTAATTTGTTTCAGAGATAGGAAAAGTTTCTGTCACTTACCATCTAGGTCATGAGAATAAAAAATCAATTAAAAAAAAAGGAAGAGAAAGGAATGAAAAGGGCTGAGGGAAAAGAACAGTTTCCTATTCAGAAGAATAAGATTTTATTACTCTAAGGTCCATTTCTGAGTCATAATTAAAACCCACCAAGCATATAATACATGTGAGTACTCTGAACTACTAAGTGTAGACACCATGGTGTATTTTTCACTTGCTGTTATTAGATTAAGATAATTTTCATAGGAAATATAATGGGCATTAAATTACTTAGTGTTAGTTTTACACAGAAATCATAGTAGTATTTGACTGAGACCAGTGTTAAATAGCTCATAAACATTAAGCAACATTTCCCCCTATCTCAGTATTAGTTATTCCTCTTGTGTTTTATACCAGTACTTATTTAATTGCCATTACTTTTAGGAAGAATATATGGAATTGCAGAAAGCAACATATTCTGTTTCAATGTCTTTTGTGGCTGCAGGGGAAGAAGAGGCAGAAGGAGAAGTATTGAAGTGTTATATGGACATTTTTACTTCTTTGTCCATAAGTCTGTGTTATAAAGGACCAAAAGCGTGGTATCATTTTACAGGTGTTGATTGTATGCAACATGTGTCATGCAAACCAATGATAATATTAGGTTTCATGAACCATTAATGTTGTTAACAGCAGTAGTAGAAAATGAAAATTCTAGGTCGAACGGTGTGTTGTTTTTTAGAGAAAAAATATTTTATATCATAGCACTACAATCATTCAAAATTCCAGGGTATTGCCAACCCTGGCCAGACACCAAAGTCCTGCAGCCTCCATGTTCTGATAATACTGACCAAGATACAAAAATTCTTCAGTATTTTTCCCTCTTCAGTGAAGATTTCTGATTCACAGCACTGAAAAGAGAGGAATTGCTGCAATTACAGCTTGGAAATTTTATTTAAAAAGGCAAGGGGGCAGTTCTGGACAGATTTAAACATGATGATAGTCATAATTATTAATCAGTACTATTTTCACAAGTTATTCATAGAGTCATGCCATTTTGTTTACTTGTATGTTTTGCATCTGCTACAGAAACTGTTACGCCTTCGGAGCCCAGCAAAAGATTATAAGGCATGTGCATATTTGCTATTAATTCTAGGACCTGTTTTGATTCACATTTCAGTGTAATTCTAATGACTTAGTGGAGGTTCTCCTGGCTGATTTAATCTAGACCTGGCAGACTATGCCAGAGTATCTAGTTCTATCCAGAGTGCTGCTGGGAAGACAGTATTCAATGCTCTGGTCATATAAACAGCCATGTTCTTTGTCCTTCTGCTTAGAAATTAAATCCATAAAACCAAATATTTTTCTTTTTTTTAGGTGGCGATATGTCTAGTATGGGACAGCAGCACACCAGCATTGTAAAGTGATAAACAATGGCAGTACTTAACTCCAGTGGTTTCCCCTCTGAAAAGTATATGGTCACAAGCTGTTTATACTGTGTGGGAATTAAAGCCTGTGAATCGTGTGCACTTGGTACCTGGTATACAGATCTTCAGAGAATATTCTCTCTGGCACCAAACGTGCTTACTGTACAGGATGGATGTGATCTCCACTGTCCTTTCGAGAATTCCCTAATTTGGCCCTTTCCTGCAGGCAGTCGTCCACTTCCTTTCCCCATATCATTGTGAAGGTTTAGAATAGCTCCTCTTTTGCCAGGAGAGTGAACAGGAAAAGTGAAGTTAAAAGTAGTGCTCTGCTGGGAATACGCAGCTTACTGAAAAGAGTGGTGAGTGACTGATAACTGCCTTGTGGCCCATCCTGTGGAGGTTGTGTTGCTTTATTTGAAAGCTCTGCTTGGGAAACGTGCTTGGCAAAGCTTCTGACTCATTGCTGGTATCAAAGTCTGAACAGTTCTGTGAGGTGTTGCTGATGAGGCCAAACTAGCATGGCTGGGATAGAGAGCCAGTATAGTTCAAGGTTATATGACATTTTCCCAAGGTCTTTTTTTTTTTTTTTTATTCCTGGAGAAGACTCTGGAGATCAAACAGTCGATCATCACATAGGATGTCCCTGAAATAAATGAGGAAAGCCTCATGCAGTGGATCCTATGGGAACAAATAGTTAGATGCATTCTAACCTAAGCCCAGGGTTGTAGAGTTTATGAGAGATTAGGGGTGAAAACATGCAGCAGTTGAATATGATAGACAGCAAGCTTTTTATTCACTAAGAGTAAATATAGCTCTTCCAACTTCAAGAAGGGAAGTGTATTAGTAGTAGCTCAGCCAGAAAGCTGGAAGTACACAGCGCAAGGAAAGGAGGTGTGGGTAACTCAGTGTCTCAGAGGCAGATTTGGAGAGCAGGGAGGGCAATGCTGCATGGTACTCATGAGCTAAAACTCCAGCCATAGGCTGACCAGACTTGGGAGAAAGGTACTCATGAGTGAGGTAGAAGTAGGCTTTTACACAGGAAAAGAGAAAGCTGAAATTTTGCCCACATGTTAATGGGGAAAAAAATCATTGGGATATACTTTGTTCTGCAGGAAATAAGAATAGCAGTGAATGGGGTTCTTTAAAAGTAACGTAACCCTGTCTTTTCACTCTTCTGTTAGTCCCAGAGATGGAGGACTGACTGCATGGCCTAGGAGACCAGCCCTGGTGCTGACTGTAAGCAAATCTTTATGAGATCCCAGATAAGCAAGTGACCAATGAAGAACACAGACTGGAAGGATGAGAGGAAATCCTAGGGCTTCAGTGAGAGAAAAAAAACTTTAGAATATCAGCTGCATCTTGAGTCATTTACAACCCTTAAAAACATAGATGTTACTGGGTGCTGCTTCTCAAGGAACTATACCAGGTAAAGTATGTCTGGTATATCACTCCAGCATGAACTAGTGTCTATATAATACAGTGAAATAAATAGCTATATGAGCAAGAAGTGGGGGTTTTGCTATTAATTTTGGCTTTTCTTTCTCCAGAAAGGGCATAAACATTGATATACAGGCTAAAAGCCAAACTGATTTGAATTCTGTAGTAGATAAAATACTTGTTACTCAAAATCAAGGCTTTAATCCAAATACATTGCATTCTTTTTTATGTCTCGCCCTGTTTCATACCATTTCTTTTGAGAACATGGTTTTTAAACTGTCTTAAAATTAATTCAAAAAAGTCTGTCTCCAAGTGATTGAAATGACAGTCTGCCCAGAGGGGAAAAAATCATTAAAATGATCTGAAGTCAATGAAGTTTAATGAAAATTAAAATATTAAAACAAATGTAATGTGACATCTGATATTTCTAAAATAATTGATTTCCATTTGTTAAATCAAACAATTGCAGCTCAGAATTATGATTCACAGCACTCTTCCCTTTATTAGTTTCAAGGAACATGGCTTATACTTAATAGATGGTAGTCTACCACCAGGTTTAAAACATATTACTTGTGGAAGAGAGAAGCCTCCAAGAAATGTTATATTTGATGTAAGAGATATGAAAAATATCATCAAACTCTTCTTTCACTGCTAAATTTGAATAACTTACAGTACAATATGGGTCTGCAGTTATGTACTTAAATCTTGAGTTACCAAAAATTAATTATTTATTACTGAAAATATTCAGTGCAGTGACTTCAAGGAAAATAGCCTGAAGATTGTAAGAATTAAGTAACTTTTTCTGAACTTGAGATTCATCTGTCCGTACTTCATGATTTGTTAAAAAATGTTAGGGGTTTGAACAGCCTCCCCTGGCATTTAATTACAAAAGCCTTGTCAGGGGAGGTAAGCCAGGGCATGAAGGAGATGCAAGGCACAGCATTCAAACTGAGTGGTGTGGAGGAGGGCTGTACCATTCTACCACCTTGAAAGGACTTCCCAGCTGTTGGTTCTTGCCCTCACGTTTTGGCAAAACAATAGGTCTGCACCAATTCCTATTCTTCCCCACCTGAGCCCTCTTTTCCAAAACAAAAACGATGTTCGTAGCCCAAAGAGGAGTCTAGGTTAGGCTGGGCAATGAGCAGATGTGGGTCCCCAAGTCCTTGGCAGCACATTTGGTAGAGCAGTAGGGACAGGTCCATGTTCTTGATTCCCAGCTCTGTGTCCACACAGCTGGAAAGCTTGTGTCCAAGGGCCAGACAGGGAACACATAAGGGTGTGGTGCTCAGCACAGATTTTTAAAACCTATTGGGCCAAAATAATTTGAGGATAGATGTCCTTATTCTCTCTTGAAATGAGTATCAGATTCCTGCAGCTAAACGCTTAATACCTTACACTGTCTCACTGGTTTTCTAATTATTTCTAATTTTTACTCTGTTAAAGATCCTGAAAGTTTATTTTGGAAATCAGAGACCCATAACCAGATCCTCGCCTCTCCTTGTGCCAGTCCAGAAGAGAAAATCAACTGGAAAGGCAAATTAACTTCTACTGGGAAATACTGCAATGTCCTGAAGAAGTGAAGTTAAATCCTCCTCTTTGTGTATTATCCAGCATCTATCCTCTAGCGATCCATTATTAACAACAGGAAAAACATACATATTCTTTGATACAATTTGACTCCTTTCATTCTTTACATTCTGAGAGCACTTAAGCCAATGCAGAAAATTATTTCTGAGGTCTCCCCTTTTCTCGTTCTTCTCTTTCCCACCACATAGAGCTTGTGCTCCAGAGTTCATGCTTCTCTAATCTTATGGTAATGCAGATCAAGGAGCTCCAAAAACAGAAAATGCTGCCCTTTTTGCAGGGTTAATGCTCTGCCAGTGTAGCCTTGTGAATTCGCTTGTCAGCATCAGCATGATAGATGGCAGCTGGGGAATACTGGTACGATGGTGTTATTGCACTCTTGTGGTAGGTCAGCTTGGTTCCCTAGTCTCATGGCTCCCTTTCCTTCATTTTTGCAAGAGGATACCCCTCCTCAGATCTTGAGTCTGAATTTATTCAGATCAGTCAAGTGGAAGTTTGCTATTGACTGTGTAAGAAGCACTGCCCAAACAAAGGTAACAGGGCTTGATGGAGATTTTTTTTTACATGTGACAGGATTAAACAGAATTCCCTTCACTCACCCTATCTTTCTAATATTGTCCCATCAGAAGCAAACAACAATACATTATAAAATGTATATGTATGCTGCAGTTATTCTTGCCAATACACTCGAGTACAAGGCACCTCTTAGGTCACAGAGGTCATTCCCCTATTATTTTAAGCAACTACTTATTTTTTTCTCAATACTAATAAAAATTTGTCTTAAAACCAGCCAGGTTTCCCTCTCTTCTCACCTCTTCTGGAATGTTTTTCCAAAACTCATCGCTATCATGGTTAGAAATCTCCCTTAAACTGCCATTTTGCATTTATTGGGACCAGTTAATACATTTAACAATTAACCTTCTTTAAAGTACAACCTCTTCTGTAGTAGAAGGATTGATGCCATATGATTGCTAATTATTTGAGAACTAAAAAGTGACAGTATTTTTATTGGAAGCCAATGGAATTATGCGTTGTGGCTTAATCTTCCATTTAGTTTCTTTTGTGCTAATCAAATCAACCTAAAATAAGGTGAGGACATAAGCCCGAGAAATAAACCAATATTGAAATTTATAGTTCCAGGTGCAACTGAACACTTAGGTAAATTCTGACTAGAGCCTGAGAATGTCTACGACCTTTCCCCTTTTTTTGGGTTCTTTAGAAAAGTTAGAAATACAAAACTTAGAAATCTCTCACATAAAGAATAGCATGAATAAAGCTATTGCACAGGACCATTTTCTCTATGACAGGGTTATGCAAAATTGTTAGACAGAAAACACATAATTTTAGCCCTCCCCAGTATTGACAAAAGGACACTCAAGAAGGCAATATTTTAAAACATCTTGCAAAGGCATTTGTATGCTTCTTTTAAAATGGTAGAGAGAGAAAAGAGGAATTTCCAGTTTCAGATTCTTCATTTTGATATTTTCTGTTACATAAGTAACCTGAATATTCATTAAAATCTATTTAGCTTTCCACAGTGATTTGTCTATACACCCACTGCTCATACACATAAAACAGCTGGTTATTTTAAGGCAAGACTTCTTACAGTTGAGGAAACCTCCAGATGTTTCAAAGCCTTTTTCATTCAGCCTTCCATGCCTGCTTTCACTCTTGGATTCCTGCAGCATTAGTTTTGACAGCTGATTTCCTCTTTACAGGTCTCCATCTTCATAATGAACACCAAGACAGCTTGTCAGGGGAAGTAAAATTCAAAGGCTTTCAACATTTCTTTTCTATATGCCAGCTCTTTGTTGTTTTCTTTTTCTTCTATTACTGTTTCTTTGTTTGTCATTTTCCTAATCAGAAAAGTAGAAAGAAGAGGAAAAAAACTTGTGATATTTCTATTCATATATTTTACTAGTGAGCTTAGGCTGGCTAGGTAGAATTATCCTTCAGGGGAGTTTTACTGGACAGATGAGCAGCACAGGAATTGTGTGCACATAGCTACAGCAATTGCTGAACAGTATTTTGAAATTGCTACATGTAGGGAATTGTTTTCCTGTAGTGATATTTTTTAAACTGTTTTTCATTTAGTATTTTTTGTTGTGTTTGAAAGTTCAGGAGGACTAGTCATTGCTGGTAAACCAGAAGGAAAAAATAAGGTCTTTCAGAGACCTTACAAAGGAACAGAAAACGTGTTTAGTTCTTGTATTGCAAAGGTGATCTGGTTAATTTCTGTGCTAGAACTTCTCCCCTGAGCATGAATTTCCACCAAAGTGTGGTGACATTCCATTCCTCAGTAAGTGACTTCATCCCACTCTGGGATGATGCTAATTTTATTGTAACCAGGAGATTTCTGAGAAAGACATGTGATTATTGGTGTATGTATTTAGTATAATCATTATCAGAACTACAAGTTTAGTTAAATTACATTCCTTGTTAAAAGAAAAAGTAAGCAATGTAACATTCTAATGGTAAAATGTCATTAAATAATTAAAAATTAATCCTTATTTAGCATATCAGTCATAGCAAAGGCAGTGCAGGAGCTGATGTTTCATGAGCTGTTCTAAAGAAGGTGTCCAGTCACCTTTATTTCTCAATCTACTTTACAGTCTATACTTCTACATCCAAATAATTCTTGGTCACGGTAAAACTTTGTTTATTGTATGGGGCAGAGAACTGTTCCCCAAACCACAGAGCACACATTAAAATTGACCTAACTAGAGAATCAGTCTGAGGCCATTTTAACATAAGCTTTTTTTAGTAATGTGTAAACCTTTCCTTTTTATTTTATTATATCACATTTTACACTACTTTCCAAAATAGAAAGCACTTAATCAAATACAGTTTCACGGAATGACATATAATGGTAAACAATGCCATCTCATGCAAAGAGATGGCGAAGACGGCCAGTGCAGACAGTAGCATTAACCGTGTGACACCTCATGTGTTAGGGATGCTTCAGACATATATCTGTCTTGGACTGACTTCACAAAGCACTTAAGCACATAAGACATACATGTCTACATGACTACACAATTAACATGCTCCTTTTTTCTCAGAATGAATGAAGAAAATTAAGTGATCAGCAGAGCTCCCTATGGAGCCATCATATTCTCACAAGCATACCTCTGAATGTACTTAAGCAAATACAGACAGTACAATGACAATTAAAAAATGCTGGCTACATTTTGACTGATACTTTACAGTCAGTATAAAATGATATGATAAGAACTAAATTTATGTCTTTGAAATCCACTGAGAAATACTTTGAACTGTGACAATGGAATAGCACTTTCAGCAAGCAAAATTAGAAAGAATCAAGTCTCATAATCAGATGTATAACTACGACAGGGCATTATGTGACAGATTTCATTTTGGTACTTGGACGAAACAAATGGTTCAATGATTTTTGAACTTAATAGATGCCTGAGGTTATATGGTGATATGTATGTTGTATCAAATATAAGCATGTATAATAATTTCACCCAATTTAGAATGTGTCTCATGCACCTAAATCACTTATGCACATTTGAAAATTTCTGGTTAAAGGATGAAAGTTAATTCCAAAAGTCTACCCTGGAATAACTCTTTATAACTCTGGTTTGGATGTGTACATTTTAGAGTAAGTCCCTTGTTCTAGATTAAACAGGTCTAAAAATGAAATTACAGTGTCTGCACATGGAAGATGTGCAGACATCTTCAAGAAATGTTGTTGAATCAAAGCAATTTTGTAGTGAGAATCAAAAACATTCTGGGAACTAGAGGGAAGTTGGACTTTGTCCTTAGCAATGAGTAATGGGTTTAGTTAACTGGACACTTTAAATTATCACCTATCTAATTTCAAAATACAGACTGATGTCTTTATCAAGAAAATGTCTTCCTCAGAGCAGCCACAACTAATTTTGCTCCCTGAGCTGAAATCCTGAGACTTAACTGCCATGACTGTTGGACACCTATTTGCAGGTGGTGTTATTATTGTTAAACCTTTATCCATGTGTTTCACTAAAGCCACTTCTTTTTCCATAATGATTGTTTGCAGTACTAGTTCTCCAGGTCATATTCAGCACCTATTTTATAGTTACCGTATTTCAAGGCAAAAGCCTTATTTCTTTTCCCAGAAGACAAATTTTGAGTGGAAAAATATTCTGAAATATTATGATACTGTTTGTGGCCCCAGACTTGACCCAGACAATTCTGATACTTGTTAGATCCACATCCTGCCCACTATGCACTCATTCCCCCATGTGCTACACAGCCTGCTTTCCCACCAGTCCAACAAGGTCTAGCTCATATTTGTCTTTATTTTTCATAAATGGTTCTATTGGTTTTAGCAAGAGAGTGGCACCATTATAAGATAAGTAAGTCTTGTAAGACAGGATAAATGCTATCAGTAAAACAGGAGAGGGTGAAAATATGTAGGGGTCTTGATCTTAAAAAAGAAAAAAAAGGACAACAAAAATCCTTTCCCAGAGCCATACACTTGAGTCTGATTTCGGGAAACAGAAATAAAAAATTCTTGTGTCACACTTCTACAATTCCTGAAAAACTGTAAGATGCTTCGAAGATCATGCTTGCACCATCATTTGAGAAAAAAATGAGAGGGTATAGGGGCAAGTAAAATAATTTTAGATCTACTTTTTTTTTTCCTTAAAACCAGGCTGAATTTAGTTATGCTCATCACAAAGTTTTCCCAACTCACTGACTGGCCCTAGTATTTTCCAGAAAAGACTGCCAGTGGAGATTTTTTGGTTCAGAAATATCTACTTAACTTTGGTTGCTCTTTTATATCTCTTGTGTTTTAATTTGATGGAACTCTAATAATCACCTGAGCCAGTCAGGTCCTTGGCTTTGCAGCAATAGTGTCAGAAGGCCAAAAACCTAGAGTTTTTGCATAGGAAACTGCATCAAGCCCCCTAAGTCTCTTTGGAATATCAGTCTCTATGTTGTACACAAAACTTGCTTCAATAAGACTTATCTTGTCTGGTCCTTTTCCAGATTACAGTCATAGCGAAAATACAGTTTATATAAGATAGTGTGATAAAATTCTGGCAAAAGAAGCAATATACAGGACAAGAAATTCTGTTTACACAGTACCTTATCTTGTGAAAATGGAACTTACTTTTCTTCTTTTCCCCTTTGAATGGAACATGCTTCTAAGTCTATTAACTCTTAGGCTTACATAGTTTGAAACAAGAGTAGACTAGAAATTTAAAACTGTATACCAGATGATTCCCCTTCATTAATCAGATAAGGTCAATATATGGATTAGCACTGTACTTAACTAGTACAATACCTGACCATTAGAATTAGGGTTTATGTAAAGCAATAGGTCAAGCAAATAACAGAAGATTGGCTCTGATACGAAACAATACCATGTTGAGAGGAGAGAAAATGATTTTTCCAGATTAAAAAAAGAAGAAGAAGAAGAATGAGAATTAAACTAAGGGGTTTTTTCCCTTTTTTCTGGTAGATATAGCATAATAGATTTTCTGTTGAAGTGTCACTGTCTGATAAAGCTTATAGTCCATATAAAAAAGGGGACAGTTGAGAAGGCCATATCAATCTTAATCATTAGAACCGATTTTAACGTTGTCTCACACTGAGCACCTATACTGGCTAAATTTGTCTGGCCCTTGGCCACAGGTCAACCTTCTCCTAGAGCTTTTGTGAGTGTTGATCTTCTGCCCCCTTGTGTCCCACCCCGCTGCCCTGAGCTGTCCCGCAATTTAGCCAAACACCCCATAAGCGCATGGCTCCCCACTTGTGGCATCTCACTTTCAAGCATGCATCTTCACTGCCTCTCAGAGAGAGGCCTTGACACTGATAATCATTATATTATTTTCCAAATATTTTTCCCTTTTTTTTCCAGTCTGTTTGTTATTATGCTGGTAATTTGCTCTGTTATTAGGAATATAGCCAGTATGGTTTACTAGTTGGGAGCTATTTTACACAGTGTTTTTTATTTTAGAAGAAGAAAGCTCTGTGATCCATTTTTCATTTTCTCTAGCAATAACCAAAATGCAGCTATCTGTTTTTATGACCCAGGATGCCATACTCTGAACAAGAAGTTAGGACTACCTCTCACACTTAATACCCGTTCTTGTAAAAATGTTCCTCATTACAATAAACCTGACTCACAAGCCTTTCATTAAAAAATCCCACTTGGCCATTAAACGGTACTAATGTTTTCCTATTGTGATTAAAAATGAATAATTCATATCCTCTATGAGAATAAACTAGGTTGATGAGTAATAGGACAGAACAAATACACCGTTATGTCCTATTTTATATATTTTACCGTGTGCTGGCTACATGTGATTTTCTGCCTTCCTTTTTGTTGGCTAGGGTGAATTTTGTTAAAATATATTTTTTTATGTATGTATGAATAAATATGTATATATGCATATGAGATGTATGGATCAAAACAAATGACCTTTGGTGTGTGTCTGTGTACATTTTCCCCGCACACACACACACACACACTCTCATGGCACTTTAAGAACTTCAAGGAAATAAAAAAACTTGAACAGTATTTTTGATAAGGGAATAATTACTTGGAGAAGCTCAGCTCTTCTGTGCACTGTCATTTCCCTGAACTGTGTCATGGTATAGCCCTTTTTTTTTTTTTTTTCCCCTGCACAGTTGTCAATTAGAGTTTCAAAATATTCGCTAACATGTGTCACACAAAGTAGGTGAACCATGAGGAACGTCTCCTAATGAACCATGAATGTAAGTCTTCTTTCATGGTTCCTGCCAACATACTTATTAAAAAAACAGCAAATACAAAACAGCAAATAATCCCTTCAGGACAGAGATACTGTCTTGCTCTTATGCGGGAAGGGAAGGGAAGGGAAGGGAAAAAATTACTAGAAACTTAACACTCAGTGAGTTTCGACCATTGCTGTCAGCCAGGCCACCATCAGCTCATCTCCTTTTGTTGAGATTCACCACATGTGGGAGCTGATTAGTCCATGAATGCTGGACTAAGAAGACATTCCTCCAGGAGAAAAAGAACAAGAGTGTTTCTTCATGTGTGACAAAACATGCCTTTCCATGAGGGAAAACCTGAGCTCAGTTCCTTATTCCATTTGCAGCAACCTAGCAGTTCACCCTTTTCTATTTATTTCAGTTATAACTAATCACCCAATTTTATTAAAAAAAAAGAAAAGGTCATTCAAGAAAAAGTAAAACCTTCATTTAATTCCTAATAAACACTGCATTATACTACTTGTTGAAAACAAGAGGAGAGCTGTGTCTCAGTTCAATTAATATAATTTGTGGCCCATATGATTGGGGAAAAAAAGAATTAATCCTAGACGAAGTAATGGGGTATTAGGGTTTGATAAAACTTCTGCTTCCAGCCGAGTTTCCTTGTAACGCATCCTTAATTAATGTGCCATTATTTGTAAATGTTACCAAATACCCATAAAAAGCCAACTCGAGTTTGTTTAAGTTAATTAAACAGAGCTGCTGCTCTCGACACCCTCTTTGCAGAGCGTGCTGGCACCCGCACCCCTCTGTGCTTCTCCACTAGGCCTGTTCACGCAGCCACCTTCATGTGCCAGCGACTCAGCCACCACTGCAGGGACAGACAGGGCAGGTTCCTGCCGGGCAGAGGCCTGGTGCCATTGGCCCTGCGTCCACAGACACCGACATTGCCAGGCCACCCTTATCGCACCCATGGGCTGGGCTCCCCGGTGCCCCAGTGAGGCGCCCGGCCCAGCCTCCTCCCAGCCCCAGCCTCCAAGATGGAGACGCAGGCTCTGCAGTCAGAGGCCTGTGCAGTCAGCACTGCAAGAAGTTTATTCGCCTTCTGCCGGAGGGAAGAAACGTTCTGCAGCTGAAGGGAAAAGCTTATTTTTGTCGTATCTGCGGTATGTTCCAGCAGAGCGTTCCCAGTAGGGTGCAGCATGGCAGATGCCCTGGCCAGGCCTGGGTGCAGCGGTGTGGTGCAGTCCTGCCAAGGAGGCTGAACAAGGACCGGGGTGCACCAGCCATCAGTCGCCTCCTTGCAAACACACCCCACCAGTACACAGGACTAGCAAAAAGAGTTACACAAAGGTGAGTGCAAATACTGCCATGCTTTCTCTGTGTCTGCTTTTCAGCCTGGGGAGGACTGCTGAGCTGCAGAGGTAAGGTGCAGACCCAGTACCCCACTGATAAGGTACAGGCCTGGTTGGAAACCATATATTGTTTTGTTAATACCGTCTTCCTCTCCTTCACCACACTGTTCTTTATTTTTTTGTCTGGAATTGTGAAATTGAAAGTAGCTCTGACAAAGTCTGTGGCTGGACACAATACAGGAGGAAAAATTTTTAAAAGTTTAGCAGATGATAAAGAGAGCAGACCAGCCTGGGTCAGACCAAACTAAACGGGACAGGGTAGCAGCAGCCAAGCAAGGACTACACTTCGTTGTGGCTAAAACAATGCCCTCCAAGCCAAGGTGTAAGGAATATTAGCTTCTGCGCTCTGAAATTATAAAGCTTATGTATATGGATAGACATATGTATACATGTATATGCCTATGTGTATATGTTTGTGTGTGTATATATATACATATAGGTAGAGAAAGCTAGGTATTCTCTCTTCCTTTTGTCCTCACTGTGCCTATCCTCTTCATTTGGAAAAATAATGCTTCAGCGAACAGTTACAGCAATCTTACAGCAAATAAGAATCATCTAGAAAGAATCATCCATCTTCCCAAGTTAAACATTGATGTCTTATTGTAACAGAGGTTATCCCTTTCCAGAACTTATGCTGAATGTGGTATTTTACCACAGTAATACACAAATAAGAGATGCTGGAAGGCATTCTTTGTCATCCTCGTAGCTCTGTCTCCAATTCCCATTTGACAACCCAGTGATTTAGATGCAGTATAGAATGTTTATGGAAGATCTTTTTTTAATGGCAATATTTGATAGCCTAATTTGTTCTGTTTGTGACTCAGACAGTTGCATTTTCACTAGCTGATGCTCATTTCATATGAATCTTGTTTGCCATCCACCTACAAAGAAAACGGAAAAGACGCTGCAGCCAGAACACACTTCTATATCTCACAGTAGTAATTTAGCACAGAGAATACCTAGCTGTATCTATAGATTCAATAGATAAATGAAGCTATCATTGGTGAAAGTGAAAAAATTTCATGCCTTCCTAGCACATAATTGATCTTTGTTTCCTCATAGTCTTGCTTGCAAGCAAAACAGATTTCTTCCAAGCTACCTTTTAACTGAGCTAAAATAAAGTGAGAGATATCTAGATTTTAATTGTAATCCCACAGTCAGAAGGTTTATAAGGAAAAGGACCAGAGTGTAGAACAAAGGTTAATATCAACAAAGAGAATTCACATGGAGGATATATGTCTGTCTACAGAGAGTTCCACAATGCACAAATGCAAGAAAAAACATTTCCTTGTCTGCTAAGGAAAGAAAACTGATGTTTTATGATTTAGTGCTAAATTCACTGAAGATATGGTCTGAGCTATTATAACAATAAGCCTACACGTAGACATCTAACATATCCTTCCATTATAGGCCAGTGGAGAGAGGTGAATATAGCTGGCTGGCTCAGTTTCCCCCATAGTTGCTATTGCAGCTTTTTCATTTGTACAAAGAAGTGCTTTTGTCAGCAGGGAGACCTTAAAATGGTAGTGGAGACTGAATTAACTTTTCCTCTAAATGGGAACTTTCTGAAGTTGGCCAGAAAAGTATTATCAATTGGGAAAATTAGCATAATTTTTGACAGTGCTGTAATGTCTCTGAGAATAAGAAAATCCCCACTGAAAGTGCAGTCTGCCTCAAATCTTCCATCAGTAAGAAATGGTGGGTAAAATCCCATTCTCATTCCAAAACAATCAGTTTTACTTCTATCCTGAAAGAACATTTCAATAGAGAAATATTAATTTGATGTAAATACTTTGAACATTGCAATGGAGAAACAAGAATCACTTCTTATTCTAAAATGCAGGTATAGGTGTTAAAAAGTGCTAACCTGATTACATGTGAAATGTTTTTTTCAAGCTAAATTCTATTGACAGTTTAAGAGCTTAGATGAGGGAGTGTATGTAGAGAATACTCAGATCTGTTAGATCTAAATCCAACATAAGTAGAACAATAGTAAACTACATAAGGAAGGTATTTTAAACCTTGAAAGTGTGTGTGTGATACTATAAATCATGGGTGTTAACCAGAGATATAAATATAGGCATGTTTTCCTGAGAGTTAAGGCTTGGGAATTGTGAAATTGATTACAGTATTACAGTGAGAAATATGGATACAGTAAATATGCTTTTTTTTTTTTGAAGCTACCTGTAGTATATTAACAGCAGCATGTCTGAATGAATGAACAAAATTATAATGAATGATTATGAGACCTACTTCTTGCATCCCACCATATAATTTTGTGAAGAGCCAGGTATGTTAAGTTATTACCATAGGTATATTTCTGCATCGGTACACAAAGGGACATCTTAGCAGTCTGTATTCCCACAGGGATGCATCAGGGCACAACACCAGAACCTGGCTGAAAAATCCTTAGATCCTCTTTTTAATTTGCATGAGTTTTGTAAAATTTTCTATGTGTCCTTTACTATCTGGTTGTTACCTTCTGCCTGAAGGCTTTGGAAGGGGTTGGGGAATTGAGATAGCAATGTGGTACAGGGAATAGATTGATGACAGCCAAATGGGGGACTAGAGAGAACAGAAATCACAACTGGGTATTTGAGACCCAATTACTGGGAAAGTAACAGGCAGTGCTAATTTCATCAGACCTGTAAGTACTGACCAACTGCTCAAGGGAACAACAGATTCTCTGAAGTAACACAGCAGTAAATTGAACAAGAACTGGCATCAGCCCAAAAATAAGGATGCGTAGCTCTATGGGGAAACAACAGCTGTAAGATTAATACAAAAATACAGTTTTCAAAATTAAGGTGAATTTGTTCTAGTAGAGACAGAAAATATAGGAGAAAAAGTTAAATTCTTGTAATATGAAAGAGGTAAAAAATAAACAGAATAAAACATAAATATGAATATAATACAGGCTTTAAATGTAGTGCAGATGGAATTTGTGGTAACAAGTCCGGGAGAATGGTTCACAAAACCTGTTTTTAACTAGTTGGCTTTCTGCAGATATATGAACAGTAATAGATTTTCCAGGTGTAGGTTATGTGCCTACATTGCTGCTTCTGTGAACGACCACAGGTACTGTTGTCTTTATTGAACTATTAGGTGTTGACTGGCTCTGTACTTTACACAGAGTTCCAGCTCGGGTTGAAAATTTAGATGCCCATGTCTTAAAACCCTGTAAAAGCTCCTTCTGTTAGCATTATGGAGCTGATGCTGAAAGGATCAAGGTCAGAGAGTGGCATAGCTCAGTCAGGGCAATGTTTTTCAAAAAAAAAATACCTGGTGGAAAGAGTGCCATATCCCTTTTGTGTCACAACCCAGCAAGCAGAGCAACTTTGCAGGGCTCTGCCCCTTACACTGTAAGAGAAAGGCTCAATTCCTTTCAGGCTTTTCTGCCTGTCCTCCCTTACAGCGTATCAGTCAGGAAAGAAAGCACAGATTACTGAAGTATTCTAGCGCTGTAAAACTGAATGCTGTCTGGAACATGCATAACTGCAAGTGACCACACACTTTGCCCCTGCAACTTCTGAAACATCTGGACAGCACAGGGCCAACTCGACTTGCCAGCTGCACATTCACACCAAAAATGAAATGGAGCTGGGTGTTTAGCTGAAAGAGTCAGGGCTACATTCTGGTTATCCTTCCATTCAGCTGCTTCTTGGGCAGCTGTGCATCTGCAATAGCTCTCCATTTGGGGGTCCCAGCATGGCATTCCTGCTTCTGTCCAGGTCTGGGTTTTCTTGTTCTGCTGGGGACTCCTGGCTTCAGAACCTTACTTTCTTTCACTCATCTCTATAACTTGCCCAGTTTCTTTGAGGCAAGATGATGAACTGCATGACACAAATCATGAAGTTAATTTCTATGCTAGGGGAACAGAGAGATGTTTTTTCTGTAAATAAAAACTCGCATAAAAGATCAAACCTGGTCATAAAAGGTTTTGATATAAAAAGCTTTTCCAGAGAAAATAATTAGCAGAACGTATTTTTTATTGGCTATCAAGTTCAAACTTGTGAATATTTAAACTGTACATTCTAAACTTCTAAAAAAATTTAACATTTTTATTGGTTTTGTCGATTATAATTTCCAGAAAGCAGATTATATCAAGTTCAGAGGCAAGACTAACTTTTACTAGGTGATACATAAACTAGAAGAACACATTGAAGCCAGCGGGACAATGAAATATACAAAAGTTGTTCTTAAAACTAATTATTTTCACTCACATTAACATACCATATAAGAATAATATCCATAGCAATCAAGGAGAACAGTAGATATCATGACAGCACACCATCCATCAGTAGAGGCATTACTTTCCAGAAATTTAAGTAATAAGAATTTCAATGGAAGCAAAAAGTATGTGGTACTGCAGCAGGAACTGATAGTGCATATTGTAATTGAGAGGCAATTCTTGCCTAAATTCTACTTTTAAAGTTGCTCATAAGTTTCTAAAAGTAATTCCTTTTTGGATGATTTTTTTCCATTCTATAACTCAGGTTTAAAGTAAATTCTGTCTGAAAAGATTAAAACTTTTTCTTTTCCACAAACCGATTCAAAATCAGATCATTCCAGGTGTCATAGTTTAATCCTTACTGAGATCAAAAATATAAGTAGCAATTATCTGAAAACTGGTATTTAATTATTTCAGTCTATATAACCATCTGTTAAATGGCAATGTAGCATTTACATTCTTCAGTCTTGATGTGATTACTAAAAGGATTATGAGCTTCATCAAGTTTGAAAAAAAAATATCCTGCTTGGATAGGTTTAAAGCAATGGATAGTTAAGCTGGGTACTTTAATTAAGCTGGTGAAAATGGGCAATTTCGTTGGCATTCTCCGTTTGTTCCTTTCCAAGGAAGAAGTTTAGAATACTAAGAGTTGCAGAAGTTTCAATTTTGCTTAGGCTGTGTGGATTTAAAGAGAGCGCTTTAGCTAATGGAGGCAAGTTAGTACGAAAGCTGCATTGTATGTGACCTCAGACTGTCCCTGTTATAGACTGTCTCATTTCAGGATGTAGCAATAGAGTGGAACAAAGCACAGTTTGACTCTCAGATCCAGAGTTCAGACAGTAATAAATGGAGTTTGTTCTCTTTTTTAAAAATTCCTCCTCCTAAGGCTGAAAGATTTCTTTTTTTTCTTGAAAGCATATCTTTGGGGTGTATTTTAACTCTGCAGAACAACATATCAGCCCAGGAATAACCCAGAAATCTAACTTCAGCAGTGAGACCTCTGGCATTTTTATACACTTTGAATGCCTGTATTTGTTAATTTAAAATAAAACATTTTTCTTCATCTGTGCCATCATTAGAAGATATGCAGTTTAATCACTCATAGCTACTTTATCTCCAAATTATAATGGATTCTTTCTCAGGCTTTTTCTTGACACTATCATCAGCTGCAGCAGGCTCCCTTAGACCTAGGGGAAACTCTTTGCTTGTTATCGTTATCATATCATAATATATTTTTCACTAGACTGTAATGATCATCACTCATTTACGATGTCAATATTTGGCATTTCTGAAGCAGTTTCAGCAGTCCATGGTAACCAAAGCCTATGCAGTTAACTTTTAAATACGCAGCAAAGCAGATCAAATCCTTCTAAAGAGGAAAATTGAGAGGTAATTGCACAGATGTTAATAACTAAGTAATTGTTTCAGCAAACTAGCTGAAGCTGCAAGCATTAAGTTCTTCAACAGCTCTGCAGTACAGCCTACAAAATGCAATTCTGTGGCAAGGTAACTCTTTTTGTTACCTAACTTTTCTGCTAAAATGTTTATTACACTTGGTCATGGAGTAACACGGGACTAGTACTGCATAAGAGCCAAGAGAATTCCTTAGAGATGTTATGTTCCTTGGTATAAAATTTCCAGCATGAAAAATTATCCTGGGTCCAATAGGGGAATATTTTAATTTTTGTTTGTAATTTTTAAATATCTCAATTCAATTGTATTATTTTTGTCCTTTATTTTCAGGTATGTTAGGTAGGATTACTGCTACTGGCTTTAAAATACACTCAGTGATTTTTATACCTCTAAAAACAGTTGAGATTACTTCCAAGAGAGGCCCCTTCATTCCTCATTTACTATACTATTCCTGTTTCAAAACAGTCTAGATTCCCACTGCTATGTCTAATAATTATTTCTTACTTTAATTAGAGAGGGTATATGCAAATATATTATTAGTGCTGCAAACTACTATTTTAATAGATTAGATTGATGTATTTGTTTTGTGTCTGGTTTTCAGGGATTAGAACAGTTTAGATAAGAATAGACAAATTAACAGAGGTGTTACAGAAATAAATTTATTATTACATTAGAGCAGTTTCTTTCATAGCTGACTTGATTGAGTTCCTTTAAAAAATGCACACTAGAATTTACAACTCACTGGAATTAAGGAGCTCAGTTTTCTAGATTTTGTGTTCTTGCAAATTCTGTTCTAACGTACGGTACATATTGAGCAACATAATGCTCATGTAGCAATTATTTTGATTCATCTCAGCTTGCACATCCAGAGGTAGGTGTTTATTTCTATAGGCCATGGTGATATCTGCTGTCCTTTTGATACCTTGAGGACAGTGGCAACTGAAGTCCATTAGTCCAGACTTACAGGAAAATAAAAAAGAAGCTCTGAATTTAGCATTATATTTCTGTATCTGGAAAATATAGTGTGTTAAATTCTGCTTTTATTTAAACTGGTTCAACTTCAGAAGTTTTATCTACCCACAAAATGGAAAACATTTGATTCCTGACATATACTGGGGAAAATGTACTAAAGATGTAGATGTGTTCTGCTAAGAGCTTTCATCTAAGTATGCTCTTCTCCTCTATGAAGAATGCACTCCAACTTATAAATCAAGTCAAACTTATGCAAGAGAATAAAGACATTCATACAAAGCAGAAGTCCCAATTACTGTTAAGATGGTAAAGGTAAGCGTTACAGTGCATTAAAAATCATGTCTTCAAAACAAGTTGACTGAGCCAGTTACATGGGAAAAGAAAAGAAAATACTGATAAATTTCATGGTTAACCTTTGAGAACCAATTTATGAGCCATGAATATTACATAGTATTTTACTAAGCAAATGGAATAACTAATAGTACAGGAAAGCACTGAAGCTTTAAATGGGTGATGGTTTGCACAAAACAAATACATCAATCTCTTTGATAAAACAGCACTTCACTGAGTAATATTTTCCAAAATGTGTGCAAGCGTATGTACAATTTTTCTACTAAATCTCATATAACGTGCATACATATATATGTATAACAAGGTAAATATGTGGAGTAGTAGACTTTCTTAAACCTAAACTTCACAGTTTCTCTTTTATGTATTTGTTTTAATGACTAAACAGGTAAGTATAGAGATGTGTCACTGGTTTCTTAACTGAAATTTGCATCAGAATTTTATAGCTTTTTATAGCTTGCTTTCACTTCCCCAGATTGCATTTCCCTGGAGAGAAAAAATACACAGAAAAACAACCAACCAACCAACACACATCCCCCCCAATACAAAAAACCCCTCAGATTATTCTTTACTATGTTTTTGTGTGTTTGAGGTTATTCTGGAGAATTATAGTTTGCAAAAATATTAACAGTTACCATAAGGTCTCTTGTTCGTGATAACCATCAAAGGAGTCATTCGCATTAGTTTACTTTTCCACAGTACAGCTAATATTCATAGTTGTCTTCTGATAACATAGGGGAAAAAAGGTGGCTCTCCTGGGGGGTCTGTCAGAACAGGAGCCTAGGTTAGCTGCACTGAATTACCTCAGGAGGATGATGTCTCTCTCCAGGGGCTGCACAGGAGCCTATAGACTTTATCCTCATTCAGCTAGTTAGCATTTATAAATAACCTATAGTTATTTTATGAACCTATAGTTCACAGTATAGTTCCTATAGCATGGACTGATTGCAGTAAGAGATACTTCACAGAAGTGCTACAGGAGGGCTATAGTCATGGCTTTGTGTACACTGATTTGACGATTTCTCACTGAGGAGCTTTAGCATTTACATTTGAACAAACTTAAAATTTATAAATACTGTGCATGGAAGATTCAGCTACATCAATTTTTTGTTTGCAAAAATTATGACCAGTAGGAAAAAAAAAAGGGGGGATTTACACTATCGTGGAATCCTTGCTCACTCACTACATCATGATATTAATGAGATTCTTTAACAGAACAAAGAAGTCAGGTTTTGTCAAAGCAACAGTTTATGTAACTTCAGTGTCTCTGACTTCAGTGTTAGTTCTAAACAGAAAACTTTATTCTGGAAAAGAGGAATTTATAAAATCAAGAGTGCTTAAGAGATAGGAAGTTTTATCAAACTTCAGCATTATTCCTTAGATATTAGTAAAATATTTAAAATTGCTTTCACATACGCAGATTTCTTCTGAAAAGGCAGAGTCTTAAGATGGATGAGTTGAAAAAAGAATATCCAAGGGTTCACTGAGAATGAAAATAAAGTATCTGATTTGTAAACATGGGATACAATAACAGTATGGTACTTGCAGTCAGAGCAACGGCAAAAACATGAATATGATGGTGCTGCAAAACTTTGAATAAGAGAAACGTTTCTTGGATCACTTTCCAGAGTTAGCTGTGGATCAAGAATATTGCATGCCAAGCACCACACACCAAGAACCTTTCAGGAAAAAATTAAAAGTCTCGGAAAGGAAAGGATTTGATTGTAATTTATATAAGTGAATTCTCTTAGTCACCTCCTCCTTCTTAAATATGCAATCTATTAGTTTAAAAATTAGAGAACAAAAGGTTACAGAGGAAAGTATCAGTTAATTAGCAATTCACAGTGTTCTGAATTTGTTCACTGTTTTAGTCTCACTAGAGCAGAATATTTTTATTTTAGTAAATTCTAAGCAGTGAGGAAAGGTTATGTGTGATGCATTTGCATAATGTATGCACACTAAAGTTGTCATGATGGCACACTTAATTGATTCACCTGTACTAATGACAGTTTAATTTTTATATTCGCAGTACAACTGCCACTAATCTTTTTGCCTTATAGCTGAGAACTGAAGCATTTAGTTCATTTTGGACGTTGGAAAAATCTTATTGCATACACAAGTATAAAATAATTGGCCTATTTGAATGCTAATTACATTTAAAAGTCTTGCTTCTCTAGAGATAGAAATTCAGCCTTGGCCTTAAATTGGTAATAAACTTACCGGGATGTGGCTGTGACTATAAACAAAGACATCAGTGAAGAAACAAAAGCCATTAAAAGATGACAGGATGTGGGAAGCCAGAGAATAAAATAGGTTCAGATAACATCAGGTTTGCTTCATTGTCTGAAATGGGTAATAACAGCGATATGTTTACTAATGTACTGGGATCCTGGTCTTCTGATATCTTCAAAGATCAGGAGTCATTGGTATGAACGTGTAAGAGCATGATAGATGGGCATCTTACTGTGTCTGGAGTTTAAAAGACAAATTTGTTCTCTTGTCTTTTCTCTCATTTCTCATCCATAAACTGCTAGAACTGCAGTTTGGCCCTTTTTTTATCTCTTATATTTAAGCTCAAGAATGGATTCAGTTCATTCAGCAGTCAGGATGCTGAATGTTTTCTTGCTGAGAAGAGATCCTAGGTTATGTCTTTTATTCTGATGAGCCTCAGTTTATTTTCTGACATTTCTATTGTTTGCAAAGAATAGTTATCACAGCAGACGGTCTCTCAGCAATCAGAAAGCACTATGCAAGTCCAGGGACGACTTGGAAAAAAGACAAAATATACCCAAAACTGGATTCTCTTGACTGTGGCACAGAGCGTAGAAGGGAGGGAGAATCATTGCTGCAGGACGACCACTGTGAGCTCTGCAGCTAAATGAGTGAATCCCCGATTTCTGTTTTCCAAATTCCGTGGGATATGTTTTCTGGTCATGATTGGGTAAGGCAAAATATTTTCCACTAAATACATCCAACAATACCAAAAATACAGAGACTGTAGTTTGAATGAACCATAAAAGTAGATGTAATTAACAAAACAATATGAAAGCTAAAAAAATCCTTTGAAATAAACAGTAAGAGGCAATATGTAGAATTGATGGGGTTTTTGGTATGTGATGAGCTTTACTTAGGTCTAAATGAATAATAAAGTACTTGTGTCAGAAGAGATTAAGCTGGGTCAGAAAAGCAGAGGGGACAGAGAAAGCTGAATAACTCTTTCTGAATAATTCTTTCTGAAGATGTTTACTCCTGGATCAACATCAGCAGAAGCAATACAACTTCAGGGAGGCAGTGAGCACTTCCCTGGCTACCATTTCCTCACCAGACCATTAATAATTGTTGCAGTCTCTAAGAATGTGTTGTATCAGTGGATGGAGTAGTCACAAATGCTTATTTATGAATTATAAGCAAATTCAAGTAAAACAGGTACAAGAAAAGTTATACTCAGGACTGGAATCTGCACAAAAATATTTGCATGTCAGACATGAACAGGTTAGGATTACTTTCTTTGGTTATACTTTGGGAGGGGTTAAAGTTAGGAGAGAGAAGGCAAGTACCACCAGAACCTAAAACAGTTTTGATTGGAAATGCTTTCAGTCAGTAAAAAATAGGAGAAAGATCTCTGGTGTAGCCAGTTGGAGTACTGCAAGCTCATGTCATTCACAGGTACTGTCTAGGAATTGTCCTTTCTCAGCCTCCCTTTTTGGACTAACTATCCTTTGTAGTACTAGCTTAAATATCTTTTGACACAGGCATTTGAAATTAATTCTGCTAACTCTGTAATCAGACAGCATAGTACACAGTCTTTCTTCTTCTTCCGTCTGTAGTGCTCGTATCATTATTAACCCTCAATCAAAATGACTACAGAAGAGCATCTTATAAGCTTTTCATTAATTTTCTTCTGGAATAAAAAACAATTTTAAATTCCAAACCTTTGTAGAATAGAAGAACTTTGTCCCAGATATACGGAGTATTTGGGAAATGATGCTAGAAAGCTACATACAGATACAGATAGCCACAGAGAGGGAAAAGGATATCGTGCTTTCACTGTGAGTCTCTATAGATTAATATCTCTTCTGTCAAGTGCAGGAGCTGGTGACAGGGAGCAGGGAATAGAAGGGGACTAAACGATAGTCCCTATCACTGATAGGGGGATGATGCTCCATGGTCCCATGCACTGCTCTCTCCTTTAGTCTCTTGTTGGCTTCTGTGGGTGCAGCCACAGCAGTGGCCAGCTCCTCTACCCTTCTGTCCCATAATTTCATGTTCTTCTTAGTCACAAGGAGTAGTGTATTCTGTACTTAACCTTTTTATTACTTTCCCAAGCTCCCTCTAGGAGCTATCTACATCTGTACCAATACTTATTATAGGCAGAACTTAACAGGCAAGGCTGACAACTAAGTGATAGTAAGAATCCAGAGCAGTAGTCTCTAAGGGTAAGGTTTTCTTATTGCCCTGAACAAAGTAATCACCAATTCTTATCTTTTTCTGTGGCAAAGGCCATCATTTCCATTATCACAGTCCTCTTCCAGGGATACTGCTGAGTGAAGGCACTGTGTAGCAGGGCCTGGGATGTGAACTCTAAAGTACAGCATTCGAAGAAAGGCACTAGGAGACATTCAGTTTGCACAGATCATGAATATTGTACTTCGGGATCATTTTTCATTTCAAATGCATCTAAATGTGCCACTGACACTGTAAGAGTGACTTCATAGCTACTGAACGTTACTAATAGCATTGCTTGGGTTTTCATTTAGAATTGCTAAAGCCAGGTACTTTGGGTAAAGTATGAAAGTATGAACCCCATGAATTCTCCCCCCCTTGGCCAGAGGCACCCATGGCGTTAGAGACTCATGATATATTTTCTCTGTTACATTTGTTACTGAGAATCTGAACAAACTATTCTGAGTATCAGGATAAACTGGCTATACTCCCTATAATACTGGAAGACAGAAACTGTAACCCACTTGGTTAAAATGTTCTGGTTCTTTAAGAGAATGAAAGGTCTGACCACTTTGCCTTCAACTACTGTTTCATTTAATTACCTGGAGGCAACCTGGTTGCAGACAGACAAATAAAACAAGATTTGTGCTTTGGCAGTAAAACAGCAACCTGTCTCGGATGAACTGTAAGTACTTCTGCTCACGGCGGTTTTCCCTAATGCTCTGGAAGTCACAAGAATACCTAAACATAAATTATGTGGTACTTAGAATCAGTGTGATTCAAAATATTAATTACCTAATTTAAAAGCTGGATCCAAAAATGGCTAAAGCCTGTGGGAGTCTCCCAAATGAGATTAATAAGGTTTGAATTAGTTTCTAATTTAGTCTTTTTGAATAAATAGTGGGGTTTTTTCCTCATTATTTTTTTCCTGTTTCTTCCCAACTCCTATTTTTCTTGTCCACACAAAAGACAACAATAAGACAGTACAACTTTATCTGAAATTTGTTTTCATTGTAAAATATGAGAGCCTGTTACTTATATATATCCTCTAGAAAACCAATATATTTCACAATACCATTTAATATTAGAAATCTTATCAAGAGTTTATGATTTGTGACAAAATACTTTTAAGAAGCACCTCAACAGATGGCAATTTTGCAGTGACAGTGAACTTCATCCATTAAAGAAATTGATTACCAGCAAAATTTCTTATGATAATTTGAAAAAAATATATATTTAGTTCTCCTAATAAGGAGTCATAATCATAATTTTTAAATGTCTGGAAAAGTCGCTGTGGTGTCCCAAATAAGTATCTCACTTGTGCCTCCAATAATAATTCTAAAATATTACATACTTATTCCAGGTGTAACTGTCTAATACCAGCCAGCCCCATCTCTTCAGATGGACATGCAGGCGGCAAGGCCTTACCTTTCCATGGAGGGTGATGGAGGAGCTGCAGAGGCCAGTCCTCCAGCAACTCATTCCATGCCACACTGCAGCCTGAGAGGGCTGTGGATCGAGAGGAATATGGGGAGGGTACAGAAGTGCTTTAGTCCCTTTTCTGTTTTGGGGAAAGCACCCAGCACTCTGAGGGATGAAGATGAGGTCACATTGCTTACATCTACTGCTGATTCATGCATTTTAAGTTGGTGAGAACTTTTGGGTGATTTAGGTTAGAATTTCTTGACTTTTTTAGCCCACATGCCACTTAAATGGATTCATGATACTCCATAACTCCTGGGGTATGGGTACTTCATGCTTCAGCTGCAGTGCACTGGTCCTCACGGATAAAACAGGCATCACAAATTCAATTCTGATCTCATCTGTTCTCTTTAATATTACCTTCTCTACATATTAATATAATTCTCTTGTTGTGATCCCAATTACAGATGTTTAAAAGGCAACTGATAAAAAGAACCTGTCAGCATCTTTCATATTAATTCCAGTGTTTAAGCACTCATGTGGGTTAGACTTTTAATTTCATTTGGCCTCTCTAACTTCTAGCAGCTGCCTCTTGTTTCACCTTTCTCCAAAGACACATGAGTGAGTCTGAATGCTTACTAGCATTCAGCTGGTCTGACTGGTGGGCCTGTGAAGCCCTGGCTTCAAAAGCTGCCTTTAGGAAAGTACAGTGCTGGGCACAAATAGTACCTATGTAATTGAGAATCCTCTTGTGTCAAGGGTGGTGTTTGAAGGTTCTTGGGCTGCAATGTATTTCCATGTGTTTCAATGCTAAATGCCGTCTAAACCAGGGAACAAGTTATAACGATGAATTTTTGATTACGTTGGTTTTGGCTAACCTGTAAAAAAACATAGTAAATTGTTCTTCCTTAATGACTGCTGGGATTGCCTAATAAATCTAATGGCTAAATGAAGAGATTTCCCTGGATCATCCTTATAACTCTTTCCTGAAACAAACCACAGACAGTTTTAATTGGAGAGATGGAGACAAGAAAGCAAGGCAAAAGACAGAAGAGAAACTAGAGTAATAAAATTAGGGTGCATGGGGATGTAGATTTATGCTGGAGTATAAATCTTTTTAAAAGTACATAAAGTTGTTATATATTGAAGTGGAATATGTCATTAAAGAGACAGAGATAAGTATAGTAAAATCAAGGGTCTTGGGGCACAAAACTTATATTACTAGAAATTCATATTACTAGAAATATGTGTCCTATACAGAGACATAAACATGGAGTAAACATGAATATTAAAATCAGAGAGAAGTATAAATAAAGACTATTTAAAATAAACAGAGGCAATTAGAACAGTAGCTCCACTTTAGTAAGACTTAGAGAAAAAAAGAAAACAGACAGAGAGGAATACTCAAGACTTTATGTATTTTAGCCATTATTACTTCAGACAAAACTATGCAAAGAAAACTAGAAGAATTAGGTCTCCAAATGTCACTGAAATCTAATGCAAGAAAAAAGTTAAGTTCAAACCTCATGTATCATGCTATGGAGCAGAGCAAAAGGATACCTAAGATGAAGTAAACACAAATATCTCGAAAACTCAGTTATGAGAAGTTCAAATTCAGTGTTTACGTTATAGTAAAATTTCTGTGACCATCATTAGGTATTCAAAACTTGAGTGGTTGAATTGATGTGGAAGGATATAAAAAAGTTCTGTAGAATAAAAAAAGGGATCAGTTCTCAAACTTTGTCGTACTCTTGATTTTTTAGACATATTTTACTCTCTCTGTCATGCTCTATGTGTATAAAAATGAAATAGACATCACTGCCTTTCTAGGCCATCCATTCAAAATAATCCCTGCTGTTAAATTGTACAAAGAGATTCCTGTCCAAAAAAAAAAATAAAAAAAAATCACTGTTTTAGAAGGGTAGATAATTCAGTCATCAAAGCTCATGGAAATAGGTGTGTCTACTCTGTATCCCTTTATGAGACGACACCATGCTGGATTAAGAACCAGTTATCTGCCTTTTGTTGTTAATTGGTTTCACTGTTAAAAAAGCCTTTGGCTTTTCTTATGAATATTTATGCCTCACTATAAACACACTTATATGGTGCTTACCCTATTTGTAAATGCTTTTCCTGTGTGTTCTTTGGTAATGAGGTAGATGGTATCTTCTTCTTCCCTAAAATATCCTTTGTGGTTCTTTACTGCATGCTCTCTAACTCTTCAAAATCCAGTTTAAAGTTCAGACAGTAGAGCAGTGGACTACATTCCAGTATCTACTAAGGGTCTTTCAAATAGCAATAATTTCACCGCAATTAGGGAATTTTATAAAAAGATGTTTTTATTAAAACCAATATGCAACCACACACTGTTCAGCCTCCTTTCCCTTCTGTAACTTCCTTGAATCAAATCAGAGGCAATCCATCAGTTCAGAGACCAAATAAAACATTTGGCTGCCTCCACCAAAAGTTATATTGTATGAGCAACTGATTACACAGAAAAATTTCAGATTAAAATAATGGGTGTTGAACAGGCTTCTGTACGGTATCTCCCAGCCTGAGTAATCTGTGTAGCTCACAAAATTTCAACAGACTAAACAGTTTATTTTCACCTGAGATCAATAAAAATGCAATTGTTTTTTTTCTCATGCTTGGTACATTTATATAATACAGTTCTATTTATAAGTATTTAAAAGGAAGCCTGAAAACCTGACTGGTTTAAAAAATGCAGATCTTTAGATTTTTAAAAAAATTAATAGAATCATAGAATGGTTTTGGTTGGAAGGGACCTTAAAGATCACCTAGTTCCAACACCCCCCATGGGCAGGGACACCTTCCACTGGACCAGCTTACTCAAAGCCCCATCCAGTCTGGCCTTGAACACTTCCAGGGAGGGGGCTTTCACAACTTCCCTGGGCAACCTGTTCCAGTGCCTCACCACCCTCACCGTAAAGAAGTTCTTCCTAATATCTAATCTAAATCTACCCTCTTTCAGTTTAAAACCATTACCCCTGATCCCGTCACTACACTCCCTGATAAAGGGTCCCTCCCCATCTTTCCTGTAGGCCCCCTTTAGGTACTGGAAGGCTGCTAGAAAGTCTCCCTGGAGACTTCTCTTCTCCAGACTTAAAAAACCACAACTCTCTCAACCTGTCCTCATATCAGAGGTACTCCAGTCCTCTGATCAACTTCGTGGCCTTCCTCTGGACCTGCTCCAATAGGTCCATGTCCTTCTTATGTTGGGGGCTCCAGAGCTGGACACAGTACTCCAGGTGGGGTCTCACGAGAGCGGAGTAGAAAGGCAGAATCACCTCCCTCCACCTGCTGGCCACGCTTCTTTTGATGCAGCCCAGGATGTGGTTGGCTTTCTGGGCTGCGAGTGCACATTGCCAGCTCATGTTGAGCTTCTCATCAACCAACACCCCCAAGTCCTTCTCCTCAGGGCTGGTCTCCATCCATTCTTTGCCCAGCCTGTATTTGTGCTTGGGATTACCTCGACCCACGTGCAAGACCTTGCACTTGGCCTTGTTGAATTTCATGAGTTTTGCATGGGCTCATGTCTCAAGCCTGTCCAGGTCCCTCTGGATGGCATCCCTTCTCTCCAGCATGTTGACTGCACCACACAGCTTGGTGTCATTGGCAAACTTGTTGAGGGTAACTCACTATCACCAGCTTTGCTAGTAAAAACATGACACTGTGTGGGGGAAAAAAAATTTAAATCATTAAATTAAATAAATTAAAAAAACCCCTGGCATCAGCATGTAATATTATTAAGAATATTTGCATTTCCTTGTCTACACAAAAGCATATGGCAAGAGCATGAGATACAGTTTCCTAACTGTTATATTTTAAATGCATTTTTCAGTTAGCTCTAATGTAACCAGTGGTTTTGGATATGGTTAACAGTGTAGGAATAGGTATTGCTCAGAATCTATTATTTATATGTTCAGCAAGGACAGTCTACTTCTAATTCTACTTCAGAGCCTCATAAATATTGAAATTGTGTGGTTGGAATCACAGACAAATTTAGTATTTTATTTATAGAATATACCAGTTTTAATGAAGTCTACTAGAGCTTATTATGCAGAGAATATATACATTTGAAAATATTTTCCTCCTAGCTGGTAAAGAGTAGCATTTTAATATGATATTGGCTTTTATATCACTTTTATTCTTTTCAGCACTGAAATACCAAGCAGAAATCCACCTACTTTCATCCTTCCCATAACTTACACTTCTCTTTTGGTATCAGATTTTCCTTCTGAAAAACTGCATACAGCACTAATAATACCTTTGAGTAACCTAATAGAAGTTGTAATGAAGCTGAAAAGTGAAGCATAGTTTTGGACACAGTAAATGTTATCTGTTTATGAGAAATGAGCGTTTATGAGCAACTGATCTAATTCGTTGTGATTTCACTCAGCTGATATAAAACCAAGCATCCCAGGATCTTGGTTCTTTTTCCTCAGTCTGAAAATATTCAAATCTTCATCTCTCACTTTCGGGGAGAAATGTAGCAACTGGTCTGGGGAGGAAGGGGAGGAAAAAGGGACACACTTTCTCACTCATTTCTAAAAAACAGTAACAGAGCAAGACAGGAGGCGCAACATCAGATCCCTGCTCCAAGAATTGTGTAATGTGTTTGGCCATTAAGCTGTCTATTAGGCAGCCATCTCACAAAATAGCTCTCCTTTAATAAGTGTTAAGCTAGCCTAGCCACGTGGATTGGGGCACAGCTGAGAAGTAAACGAGAAGCTAAGGAGGCCCTGAACTTATTCTTCCTGCTGCTGTATGGGGTAGCAATGAATTCATGAAAATGGCAATTTCTGCAGTGCTGAACACACCTACAAGGTTGGCTCCTAAATGCTGGCAAGTAGTGGAATGCCTCATCTGAAGACCTTTAAGATATCTTTGTGCCTCCTCTTGCCAGGATGGTGGCTGTTCATCAGGGGGTTGGAAAACTCTACTCGTGAAATCACAGTCAAGCGCTGGTGCCTACATGACAGGTGCATCTGAGCCACATGGATCTAACCATTTCCCCACTGAAATACCTTACTGATATTTCACTTTATTCTTAGCTGTTTTACTAACACTGGATTCAACTGTAAGTGGGACTGAAACATCTGTTATTTTCTACCACTTTTTCAGTAACATACTGTACCTGCTTAATAGATGTTGGTAAACAACACTCACTTGGGACTTTGTTGTTTGAATCAACATTTTATCCTTCAGGAATGAGGATTCCCCACGTTTCCTCTTCCCTTTGTTGAGAGATGTTAGTTGTTTAGCTTAAATAAGTAAGTTTTAATTAGAATAAATTACTTAGGGTTATGATATGGTGTGATTTATGCTGTTTTCCTAGACTTACTTGGCATAAGTAGCTAGATTTGCTGAAGCCTTTAGGCTTCACTAGAGTTAATTTTCTTAGTAATGTTCCCAACAGCTGGTACAGTGCTGTGTTTAGCCTTTTAGTATCAGGAAAATGTCAATAACACACTGATGTTTCGATAGTGTTTTTCCCTAAGTCTGGGATTTTTCAGTTCCCCAGGTTCTGCCAGTAAGCACGGGTGCACAGGAAGCATAAACCAGAGGATAAGAAGGCTACAACCATTAGCAGAGACTGCAAATAAGGAATATAAGGGTAGTCAATGGCCTGCCTGCCTGGACACAGAAAAAGAATCCATTAGGATGTTAGAAGACCCCAGACCAAAAAATCACCATTGGACTAAAAGACGTGTGAACAGCACATGAAGAGCGCATGAGGGGTAGGTGTATACATCGCAAGGGTATGATTGCCCAGGGATTTCTTTATTCAAGGTCCCTCTCTGGAGGCACCCAGACCAGACTGACCCTGCTGCTTTACTTTCAATGAAATTATTTATTTTTATAAAATCCTATGCCTGAGGCTCTGCTGCCAGAAACCTAGTGTTGACCCTGAAGCAGGAGGAAGCGCGCCCCAGAGAGTGGGGGGTGGGGGGGTGGGGAGGTGGGTGAGGAGTCGAAAGGGGCACCCATTGGCTCAGTAGAGTCACCCGCTGTTGAAGGGACCTTGGTCCTAGCAGTTAAAGACTCAGGTGGTGTGTGTGCCACTCCTTGAATGGCGTGTGAATGTTCGGGCATCAGCTTCTCCTTTAACACCTTACCTCAAGTAACTCAGTGAGAGGAAAAGCATAATTTTTGGTTGTCCACAGACACATATCCTGACAGAGAGCTTTCAATAGCTACTCGATGTGTTTGCTTGGCAGAAAGGAGGAAATAAACTCTCTTCCGATAAACTCTTTTCTCACTGGTGAGACCAAATCTCTACCTCCCCTTGACTGTGCACTGTGGAGGCAAAGAGCAAGTGTTTTAGGTGGGCTGCCATCTACGCTTTCTCCATTTTCACTTCACGTGGGTGGGTGATAGTGACTATTTAAGGCAATGAGGATCAGTTGCCTGTGGTGTCACTGCAACATTGACGGGAATGAACCAAGTGGCATATCTGAGCTGATAATAGAATTTCTCACCCTGTAAACCACATTAGAAAGGTAGCAAGCATAGGCCTGAACAGGGACCGTGCACTCTGCTCATAATCTCATCCAAGTAATAAGACGAGATGTCTAAATGTGACACTAATTTAAAATCTTAGAGGCCCCGATTATTTTGCTGTAAGCCTAGCTCTGTTTGTTGTTTTTCTCTCCATAATCACTTCTTTTCTTGCGTGACAAGACCTATCAAATTGATTACTCTCTGACAGTGGAGTGACGGCTTGCCAGTCAGGCAGCCGCAAGCGGTTAGCTGGCCCTTTTGTCACTCCTGGCATCTGACTCGAAGCTGCTCATGCACTAGGTTTTGATGAGATTTCAGGAAGGTGCAGAGTCCAAGCCTGACATGTTCAATATGCCATCTCTCATCCAAAATAGACAGAACAGGAGCTCTTTGCTAAAGCGCTGTTGCAAGGGAGTAATTTGTTTGCCAGCTGTGAAACTGCTTCTCGATGGAAGGGAAGTGGGTGCCAGGTTACTACTTAACACAGCTACTTTCCCTTCTGTTCACAAATCAGAGGTAAATGTTTGGAAGAACTAACACCCTGGTTTGTTTTGTTTTGTTTTAGATGGTTGTCTAGTGATCAAGACAGTGAGATTTGGCTTTTCAGTTCAAATTGTTTTTAAATAAAAAAAAAATGAAGGGTCAATCAGTATCTGTATGTCTTAACATTTGACAAGAGACATGTAATTATCCATGCACTCCATCTGCACCTACTCTGAATGTGCAGTTGATTATTCCACACTTTTCAAAGTGTTTTCTCGCTGCGGTGACATCCCCATAGATTCAGTTAATAAGAGGGACATAAATTACCAGTCATCAAGACTGTTTTTCAGACTCCCTCTCTGCTGTTTCCCCAGCTGATGAATCTTTCTTACTTCTGACAAATCTGGCTCATTTCACTTATTAATATGAAATGAATTTATTATTTTGAACAAAAAGGATAAATGGCATCCTGAGAAGAACATTTGTTTTCTTGTTTCAGAAAGTGGTTTTCTTAATATCTTACAGAGTGCTGGAATCCACAACTAAAATATATTTTGAACGATGTCATTTATGAAGAGCCATCTGAAAGAAAAAAAAATGTATTCTGTGAAGTTAGTTTCCTTTTATAATTAATGAATATAAAAACCCCCAAATTTAATAACTTTAATCTGAGTTACTAGCATGTATATAGCCTAAACTCTATCACTGTTATGTCTGTTCTTCCTTTTGTAACTCTCGTCAGCTCATTAGATAGTTCTCTTGCTCCACATGCCTGTGGACAGCACCATAATCCCACTTCACAAAACCTAATGGCTGGGGAGCACACTTAAAGGCTGCAGCTTCAAATTGGATAAAACCCCACTGTAATACAACAACCAGAAGGGGGGTTTAATTAAGTCTGAATTTCAAACATAATATTTAAGAGCTGGTTTCAATACCAGTTGCCTGCAAGACTACAAACTTAGAATAGAAGTGCAAGAATACAAGATGGGAGGGTCCCAGGTGGCTTTCTTTAGTAGAACAATTCCAGAAATCCTAGAGATGAAGTAATCTTTTCAGAAAGCAAACGAACTTCCTTCCATCTGGTTTGGTCATATTTGACTCTATTTCCTGGCAACAGACAAGCTCATTTCGGTCATTTTAATAGTTAAATAAAAAGTTGTTGCAAAGTACTCGAAGGGGTGGTCCCAGTGACTGTGTAGAAAACAACTCCTTGACTCTGTTCAAAGCACTGTTTTCCTATAAGGTTGAATATGTAACTGCTGTCTCCTGAAGGAGACATTAATCTTGAGAATTTACCTATTCCTGACATTAATGATCTTCCTATGGAAAGTTTTGTTGGTGTAAGAGAACTAGGGGCCAAACTGGTATATAGGAACTTTTGTTCCCATTTAAGGTCCTTTATGTTGTCAAATGCATTTGCAGTCTTTTGTGCCTTGAAGCCTTCACTGGTTTTGTGTGCTTTTACACACCTTCCATCTCAATAGTAGCTGCAATTAAATGATAACAAAAATTACTTAAATAGGATAGTTACTAAGGAAAGTTAGTGAAGGGAGTTTTAGCCCATTGAGATGAAAAGACATATAGAAATAAAGAAAAAGCAAATTGGCAAATTAGTGGAGTTTCCAAATGAAGGAAGTACAGTTTGAGTTTGGGACTTATTTTTGCAATAAATATATTCCCTCCTTACACATAAAATGAGTCTTTATACTGGGCTGCTTAGTCCATGAATGTTTGTGAGGATTAGCTATCCATTTGCTAACATTTTCTTAGATATTTCATAGATATTAACACATGGCAGTACTTGACTATGCCTTTGAATTAATTTTATGACCAGTGCTTCCTAAATATTTTATTTAAGAGAGCGTTCCCTTTAAAGCACAGAGATATTCTCACTACCAGCTGGATGCCTTAGACTTCTGTGAGCACACTAAGCCTAAGATCTAAATAGACACTTCTGATGTTTAGCATCCCCCACTGATTAACACTATGTCTGGATTTTACAAAGAGTTGAAAAAAAGACAAAAAGTATTTAATTACTTGCTTTCCCCTACTAATTAGAGCCAGTGAGACTACTGAATGCAACCACCCCTGAGCTCTGTGAGAGATAACAGTCTGGATTCTTCAGCTCAGTCCCCTATTTCTGACAGGATTTATGACAGAAAGGCAGCTTGTATTAAAGGAGCAGGTACCTGGACACTGGGGCCTGTAAGCTTTTCTGCTGCATAATGTACCTTGAGGTTATGTTGAACAATAGTTGGTAAGCTCAGATTGTTGTTACCCGTTAGATTTGCACTGGTCCTAAGTACAGTTGGGCTCTACATGACTCTTTGACTTACTAGATGTTTGCAGGTTACCTCTAAGTTGCATTTTGGATGACGTGCGTTTTGGTTGCTATTCGAGAATGTAACACTTTTTCATCATCAGGTTTTCATGTACTGATCATACACTGAACTTCTGTAGCATCTGTAAGCATTTGCTGAGTGGTCTGCAAAAGCAAATAAGAGGTAACCATTACTCATGCCAAAGTTGATGAAATTTTCAGGGTTTACAAATAATTTCTTGAACAACTGTTGTCTAAATATTTTTGATAAATGAATAATATGTAATCCTAAGTAGAGGCTTTCTAGAACTTATTTCTTTTATTCATGAAAAATGCACAAACTGTTTTTCTTCTCATAAACCAACAGTTGCCCTAATAATATCATGTGCCGTGAGAAAGAGCATGAAAATTATATAAACCAGTACTTGAAACTTCCCTGTGATCTCCCCCTCAAAAACCATGCACAGCAGTCAGTGTAATTCTATCAGTAGGAGGTATCAAACAAACAAAGGCCATAAAATTGTTGACATAGGACTGAAATTATGTATATTACATCACTGTTCAGAATATATTGAGAGTAGAAACATCTGGGTCAGTAATACGTTTTGAGCAAACTGAAGAGGTAGGATAGAGATTGCTGTGTGCTGAGCTGTGAAGGTAGAGCTTGGATCCTGAGAAAGGGAAATGGAGAAAAACTGGTATTCTGGTGAGACTGAGCAAAGAATTTAAAGCTTTATTAATGTATTAATAATACATTAGGTAGCAGGGAAGTGTCGTCTGAAAAGGAGGAAAGGGTGACTCCAAGTGACCTCCGATTCTTGGACTTAGACACTCCTATTATTCGTCCTATAAAGTCTAAAATGATGACCTTGAAAATGTTGTAAAATAGTTATTTGGGATGACTATGGAGATGGTCTTTCTGGAGGGCTCATTGTACTTCATGGTGGAAGCAAGTAATATAGAATGAGTTGCACATCATTAACAGCAAGAATGTCATTACGAGCAAGTCATCAGCAGGGACTCAGGAACCGTGACTTGTTCTTTAGCAGTTGTTTTTTAAACTATTTTTCTGGAAGAAGTTAAGTCACAGGAATTTAGGGTTTTTCAGATGAATTTCTAGAACATGCATTATAAAGCAACTTAGATCACCAGATGATCTTTAAAGACACTGACCTCAATAACAGGGAGGGATTTTAATATGGTAGGAGTACATTCAACTTTTCATCTAATTTTACCACTGAAATACTACAGTAGGAATAAAATAGGAGACTGGAATGTGGAGACAGCCCTCCCAGATGCCCAGGTAGGAGGCAGAAACTTCTGTCTCAGAAGCAGGAGCGTTCCCTGTGAAAGGCAGATATTTCTTGCTAACTCACCAGTAGCCCAACCTTGAACTTGAGTTCTGCTGAGCTAGGCAAGCACTCACGCTCATTCTCGCTGCTGTTGGTATAATACATCCATTACAGGATTCAGTTATACTTGACACTACCTTGTATAAATTCAGTCCGTGGCCAGTATTCTTTTCTAGCATGTACACACAAACATTAAAAAATGGGCCTGGAAAAGAACAGCACATCATCCTTTTTCATCCCCTTCCTCCATGGCCAGACCAATTTTAAGTGATCTTTACTGGTGCTTGTCTAACCTGTTCTCAAAGACTTCCAATGATTTCTACAGCCTCTGGGGCAATTTGTTCTAGTGCATTGCTATCTTTGTTGTTAAAAAATGTTTTCCTGACATCTAAACTGAATCTTTCTTGCTGCCATTTAAGCACACTATTTCTTGTTCTGTACATGATAGAGACCAAATTGTTCCCTTCCTCTCTGTAGCAGTCTTTTATGCTTTTAAAGGCTATTGTCACTCTCCTTTACAGCCTTATCTCCCATAGATTTTTAACAACTCTGTTTCAACCTTTTTTGTTGTTTTTGATGTTTTCTAAACCTCTGATCATTCTTCTCTGGATTGTGTCCAACTGATCAACATCTGTCATGAATTGTGGCATCCAAAATTGGACAATGAACTTAAGATACAGCTACCTTACTGTTTATACATACTGTTTATCCATTAATATGCCCTTTCCAAAAATCTTAATGTTTGAGTCATATTCATGTTGTAAGCTATTTTACCTGAAGGACTTTTTCTGTAACACTACTACCAAATCAGACATTTCATAGCTTGTATTTACGTTACTGATTGCTCACGCCTAAGTAGAAAACTTTATGTTCACCCTTACTGAATTGCATCATTTTTTTTCAGGCCATTTCTATAGTTTATGAAGATCCATTTCAGTTCTACTTCAGTAATGTGCCCTCCTGCAGTTTAATTTTGTTTAGCTACAGCAATCAGTAGTAGGGTCAATGACACTTGTAGAAGTTCAGTCCGTATGTTCTTCCCTTTGACAGTGGGCTCAGTTACAGGTTTCATAGCCAACATCTGATATTGTCATCTAGACCACATGTCCCTAGGTTGTTTATGAGAATCTCCTATGAAACAGTATAAGATTAACATCTAGATAATGGATATCTGGTGCTGCTTCTCTACTCATAAGTCCTATTTCTCTATTATAGCAAGAAATCATATTTCTTTGATATGATTTTTTCTCAATGAATCCATGTTGGCTGTTGATCATCTTTGTTTCTTCTTGGCATTCATTTGTTCCCAAAATTCTTCTGAGCAATTGAAATTAGGTGGTTAATTTATAATTCAGTCTTTGCAGACCATGCTTTTCTCTTTGTTCAAGAGAAGTCTTACTTTGTTCCTTTTCAGTCATTTACTATATCAACATATTCCAAGAGCTATTTAGAATAATCACTAAAAATATTGCTTAGGTCACCTCTTTAAGTGATATAAGATAAGGTTTATTGTATCAAATAATTTCAAAATATCTGACTTCTGTAGGTGTTCACTAACCCCTTTACTTTCCTTATTCTACACTAAAGTAATATCTTCTTGTCATTAACAGAACTTCTGTCAGTTACTTGACTGCAAGTGTCATTCATTGTTTGGAAACATTGATGCAAGGAATGTCATATATCTGTTGACCTTCTTGAAGCCATAAATTCCCCAATAAATTTCCCTCTCTGTTTAACTGTAGCATAACATTTTCCTACAGCGTATATTATGGCATACGTTTCCCACAGCATTTCCTTCTGTCACTTATATTGCCTCTCTTGTTACCTTTTATGTCCTTTGCTATCTTTGTCTTTTTTGTGCCTTGATCTCCCAGATCTCCCTTTGTGTTATTACTCTGTCATCTTCCCTCTAATCTGACCTAGTCTCTGCTTTCTGTAAACTTCTATCCTATTTCTTAAGGTCCAAGAAAAAAACATTGTTTGGCCAGGCTGATAGCTCCTATTACAGTCCTATCCTTCCTTTTTTTACACTAATTGATGTTTCTGATTCTAATTCTCTGTTTACTTGTATCTTATGTCCTAGATTTGCTCCCCATAATGTCTTAGGTGTTGGTTATCTGAGGTAAAAGAACCTTGCCTTCTTGGAAATGTCAAATCTTATCTATATAAAAATTATTTCCAAACAAATGCATAATATGCTCTTGTACCTGTTGAATGGATACATATTTGCGAGAGTCACAGAAAATCGTGTCATAAAAGCAACATTCCTGGTTCTTCTTACTGTATCAATCATAAAATTCTTCAGTTAGGTGATAAAATTTTAATAGCATAGCTCAAATCGTTGTTATTAGTATATGTAAATATATATATTTATATATATACACATATATACAGTATATAAAAATATATATACACTGTAAAAATTTGTAAGCACCATAAATACAACCTTACAATAAATTGTGAGAAGTACTATTTTCCTGACAAAATTTACAGCATCTTCTTGGAATTGAATATGTATTGCTACTCTCCAGTAAATATTAAATGCACTCCTTGTTCAGAGGAATATATTCCACAGCTATGAATATCACTACAATATCACCCATCGTCTGAATCAAGTAATATTTAGGAAGGCACTCTGCATCAGTTATAAGACCTGTAATGCAGTCAGCATATCAAGCATTTTAATATGTATGGAATTAGGAGTCTATCCTTGAATAAATTCAGATACCTCAGTGGCAAAGCTCTGTCTGGATAAATTGGTTAAATTTTAAATAATTAATCTATATTTGGTGACAAGAATTAAGATTTGGCAACCCGTTTCCAGGAAATGCTCTGGATATTGTTATAGCTAATGAAACATAAGTTTTTAATATTGAAGTGGTGACTCTAGGAGATCTTAATGGAACATTTTACTTACATGCTAAATGCATTACCAGAAATAAGGTATAAATACTGTTGGATGTTCAGATAAATATTACTGCTGTTCCTTTAGCATGATGTGTATTAACATTTAAAGGCTGCATGACCAGAATCTGAATAACTTCAACTAAAATGAGGCATATGATAAAACCAGTTTTAGAAAGCTTTCAAAAGCTATCTTCTAGCAGTATTCTTAAAAGGAGGTAGTATTTTGTACCACATGTGGTCATCTCAAGTAGCTCTCTATATACTTTGTGTTAATTCAGGTAAATTAAAATGTATTACTGAATACTTTAATATATAGTAAGCCTTGACAAGACACAAGTCTTACTTGCACCTCCTTCCATCTGTTGGCAAGAAGGTAAAGAATAAGTTAATGAAGTAGTTGTAAAGACTAGGTTTTAACTGAACAACCGATATGCTGAAGAAGGTGTGCTAGCAGAGATTTACTTTTAGCTACATAGATTAAAGAGACAGGGAGGAAAGACTTAAAAATTGCCAGCCATATGGTATTTGCTTGCTTTTGAACTTTGAGTGAAACTCACAAAGGATTGGGGCAGCTTTGAGACATTTCTGGGGAGCAGAGCTGGTTTCAGGACAGGGACAGCTGGTTCCTGTTTTCCAAAGATGGCAGATACAGAGCCAGCCCCAAGTGAGTGAGACTGTGACATCAAGGGTTTGTGTCCATTGAGGCTGGAGAAACCATCCATAGACCCAATATATGGCACATAGGCCAAATATATCACATAAAACCACAAATAAGCTACTGGAGGATCAGGGCCACGTATAACACTCCTGTAAGGTAGGTGGTGCTTACCTAGAGGAGAACTGGAAGCAAACCCGGGGCATGAATGACTCTAGGTAGCAGAGAAAGTCTGGGTTAAATCAAGTTTAAGTCCAGCCGCCCCCAAACCACTGTCTTCATAAGAGTCACTCTGCAAGTGTTTGTAAAGCAAAGGTTGAGCCACAAACTTGTGCCATCATATTCAATCTACAACAGTCATGGCAAAGTCAGCAACTTAAGGCATGGGAAAAATATATGGAAAAGGAGGTTTCACTTGTCCATGTTTCAGAGAACTGATAAATTTGAAAAAAATTCTTCAAAGAAGGAGCGAGCTCAGTATTTGAGACACCCATATGCTGCATTCAGCTAAAGGAAAAGTGAATACAGGCCATTTGTTTCCAGAACTTCAAAAATCATTTAGCATTCATGAGGCAACCCAGTTGTAAAGGAAGTATGGCTGTAATTGCATTTCAATATGCTCCTACTGTAAGCTAAAAAGAAAGGGCTGACTTTTAGGTAAGATGTCAGTGGTTGTTGATTAAGCCAGTCATTGTGAAATAGTAAAAGGTCAAGGCAGTACATCAATTTTATTTAGCTGTAATACTCAGCACCTAAATTTCACATAAAAAGAGATCTATTCTCCTTTCTGTTACCTATGGTTACATAGCACTTCCCACGCAAGTCACCCCAAACCACTCCATCACCACAAGTTCCGATTTGCTGCACCCCTGAGGCAGTGGACGCGTGGCCGAGGCTGCTCAGTGGGGCAGTGTGGCATGAGTGAACGATGAGTTGTCCAAGGTCCCATGGAAATCCAAGTTGTCACCTAACTCCAGCATCCTCTCCCATACTTGGACTGCACTCTTAATTGCAGCCTTAATATTCAGCTTTTAAGGTATGCCTTGTCCTCCAGTAAGCATCTAAGACAGACCAAGATACTGACAGGTGCTTTTGTTACTGATATTCCTTTACTAATAATGGCTACTCTTGGGCATTTCTATGTTGCTTTTCTTGAAGAATTTCCCATGAAGCATGTGAATGTTCAGCCTGATACTCCCCTCGGCACAGCCATGTCTTATTTATTTGCTCAGAGAAAGCGTGCAAAAAGACGCTTTTTTTAAGGTGAGGACAGAAGGGAAAAGATTAAATAAAGGAAGGAATGTCAATATCAAGAAGATAAATGCAGCCACTTCCTGACCATCTCTACTCTGTTATTCAAAAAAGAGCTTCTTGCAGCTTGACAGGACTGGGGCACAAGTAAAAGGATACAATTTAGAAGTAAATGAAGGGAAGAGCTTACACTGTGATAGTCTGTCACTGAGATCTTTAGTGGCAGAAGGAAACAAGGTATCAAGATTAGCATCAGGCAAGAAATTGGTGTCACTGGTAGAACACATCTTGGATTCCATCACTGCTACTCAAGCCTGGCTGACAGCAGCATCTTCGCTGAACAAGATGTGTTAGCTTTAAGGAAGTGACAGCATTTAGCAGCCACAAACAATCTGCCGAGATCAATTAATTGAAATGCTAGTGAAGGTCTTTGACGGAGAAAGATGTTTGAGGACTGTTATGGTTTGAGAAATCCACAATGATTTATTGTCATTTAGACAATTATTCTGTTACCCAATGACCCCTCCCCACGCAGGAAGGGGGAATCGGGAAGAAAACCAGGAAACCCAGGGGTTGAAATATGAACAGATTTAATAGAATAAGTCTAAATAATTAACAGTAATAACACTAAAGAACCAATAATGATCCCGATACCAATCTAAAGATATATAAGGATTATACTCAGCCAACTATATCAGTAGGAAGCTGTGCACTCCCAGCAGTGGACAGTAAATGTTGGACACTGCGAGTGCTACGGCTTCAGGAGGAAGGGAAGGCCTCTGGGGTCCGGCACTGGGGCAAGGAGTTCTCTGGATCGCCGCCATCAAGGGAGAGCCTTCCTCCTCAGCAAACTTTCTAATTTATATTGAATGTGACGTTCATGGTATGAAATAATCCTGTTGGCCAGCTTGGGTCAAGTGCCCGGGTCTCGCTCCTCCTCATCCCTGCACCTGGCTAGCCTGAAAACACTGAGACCTTGACACCCACACACCATAGCTGGCTATAAAGTAAATATTTTCACAAATTCAGACACCAGAGGCCTCCAAAAGTACAATTTTCCCAAGCATTAAAAAAGAAACTAGTCCTGTGTTGCTCAAACCAGGACAAGGACCTAGTAATTCAATCAGTTAATACTCTCCATTTATTTTCTACCTGCAGGTGAAGAATAAAATAGCACGCTAATGAAGGTAGATAGAAGCCTAGGAATTATTTTCTCCTTTGTGATCCAGGCTGGACACAATTCCTTTATAGGTTAAAAGGGGAAGAAGAAGAGTGTCTGTGAACAATCGTATTTTGAATGCTACTTCTATTTTCTATAGAGCATGCCGTATTTTTTAATCAGTACTTTCATCTTCTGAATGTGATAGAAGAAATCCAGCCAGTAGATTGCATGCAGCATGCAAAACCAAACCGACATTGAAGGAAAAGGAGCAGCACTGGGCAGCCGCAGAGGGCATTTGTGCAAGACTTGTGCATGCTAAAAAATAGGTGCTGAGAGAGAAAAAAGAAAGTGTTTGTCATAAAAAAAATTCAACTTACCTGATGGAAAAAGTAATCACTGAGACCCTTTGTAATCTCTTATCCACTACTCAATTTGAAATTCTTACTTTAGTCTATGTTACTGAGCAATCTTGCATTTATAATAGATGACTCCTCAGGTGATATCCCTGAGCATCAAGTACATCAAGTAAAGGACCATACGGCCAGAAGGAACTTCTGGCTCATCAAGCCTTATCAAGATTACTCTGACCTGGTTGAGGCCTAAGGTCTTTTCTACAATAACTGCTCCATCCCACTGAGTTATAGAAATTACATGAACTGCCACCTGGCATGTTATTTGCAGCAGTGTCTCTATATAGTCAGTGTCAGACTGACTTTTGAGGACAATGTGCCAGACCCCCTTGCTGAACATGGTCTTCTGTCCTGGTTCTAGGCTTCAGGCCAAGGCCCTGTACTGGTGAGCACACCCCCTGACCCTTCACACAGGTATGTTCTATATAGCACTGTCAAAAACATATCAAACCATGTAAAATCACCTATTCTTTTTTTCAACCTTGAACCTCTCTTGTTTGATCATTAGTAACCTTCTGTTTGTTAGCTTGAATTTATTCGTGGCTAGTCTATACTGCTTAGATTTGTGTTGTTCTATCTCTAGTAACATTAAGGTACAAATATTTTTAAAACTTAAGTTGTTTCCATGATAAGGGATGAAAAGCCAAGTCTATCTGAAGTCTGAGTCATTGTCTGGGTTATATCTAGGTTCATCTTCCATCTCTTCTCCTCACCTTTATGCTCACACATGAGCAAACCCATTTTTTTGACTTCTCTCATTTCTGAAAATGAAGGATGAAGAATTGATTGAAATTTTGCCAATCTTTTTAATATTTCTTCGTATCACAAATGCTGCTATCTAAAACTGCCACTGAGGCAAATCATTGAGAGAATCTAAGGCAAATCATTTAGAGAGAGAAATTATCAAAAATTTCAATAAATGGGCAATTAGATTTTTCTTAGGGGAAAAAAATACCCAAATGAAGAAAACGTAAACAAACCGCATATTTAGATGGATAGACAAGTAATATTTTCTGGTTGGTGCAATACATAGTAAGTAATGTGTCATTTTGGCTCAGCCAGTGAACTAGAAAATTTGAAATCAGCTGGAAAATATAAGAGATGAAGCTACATAAATCAGCTGTGAAGGAAAAACCTTTTAGATTTTGCTATTAATCAAGATCACACAATACTTGAATCTGAAATATGATATGAATTTTTTTATTGAAACTTCCATAATAATTAACCTTCAGCTATTGTTGTTCCTTTAGTACATCATGAAAAACAGGACAATACAGTTTTCATCTTATTCAATCCTCAATAATGAGTGTTTCCACAGTGAGCAATATATAAAATTTATGCATTTATTGTCCTCAACTAATTTATACTTTCATTTAGAGAGTGACATGCAAGCTCATGTCATTGTAGAACATCTTACACAAGGTAAGATACCATATTTTCAGGCTGTTATGCAGAAGCATAATAGTTATAAGCATCTATGTTTTTATAAAAATGACTGATAATTTTGTGACAAACATTTGGCATTTCCTGATAATGCAGCTCCTTTAAGGTCACCAAAATCACTTCAGATCTTTAGAAATATGAAAGGCGTAGCATGTTATTGAGAAGCAGTAGTAAAACCTGTATGTACCCAAAAAAGTCATGATTTAGAGATCTTTGTGAAAGGGTCATAAGCAGTGTTCTTACAGTTATAGGATGAAGATGTATCAGCTTTTCCTATTCAGTGTGTGTATATACAGTAACACGCAAGGAATTCAGCAGCAATAGGAATAGCCAATGAGATACTGGGTAGAATGATTTATGATATGCTGACGATACAGCTTCTCTGGGAGTCATATAACACCAAGAAGCTGCCATGGTGCAGTTGTACTTCAGTGACTGAGAAACAGGTGAGATTGGGCTGTAGCTGGATTCGTCACAGAAAACATTGTTGTGATGCTGGAATAAAAGAGCAGGGAAGCAAATGGAGGAGGCAGCAGAGATTTTAAAGACCCTTCTTTAGTTTGTCAGTAATGCTGGATTACAAGCTTTTGATTTTAGCAGATAGGAGCACTTACTGTCCAAGACATTTTTCTACTTCTCTGCCTGATCTTGAGAGTGCTGTGATAAAAGAATCACTGTTCTTTTATCCCTTTAGGATTACACTACTGAAATGTAGCATACATGAAGCTTTAATTCAAACCCAGGCAGAACCTAGCATTTATTTTCTTGCTGAGTTTCCACATTTTTAAAGATTCTTAAAGGAACATAAAAAAACTTTTAAAAGGTCTGAGCTTTATTATGAACGGATATGTCTGTTCATAGCACAGTTAGAATCTGAAATGCATGCTATAGTATGCCAGGACCAAATTCTTTAAAATCTGCACTGGCTGATTACTAATTCTGACCTCTAAATACAGCATACATCTGTGGAAGATTGTGTCTGTCTCCATGCTGAGATATCCTGTGCCTTCCTTCTAGCACTCATTCCCAGGCTTTATTTCAAGGAATACTGGAACAAAGTGCGAGATGATCAGTGGAGGTGGAGAGGGGATGGAAAAGGGAACAAAAAAAATGAGTACACACATGGGGGTCTCACTCCATACATACCTTGGACATGATCAGAGCACACAGCCAGATCTAGGAACATGGAAATACTTAGCTAAATTTCCTCCTGCTCATTTTTCACACTTGAAAATCTTCTGCACAAATACACAAATACAGAGCTTGCCTTTTGTTTTAGTTCTTATGGTTTGTTGTTGAGAAGTAACTAACACTTGTGAGTTGGTTGGGGTTATTGACCAAAGTATAGGTAAGTACACTACCAGTTTATTGAAATACTTCTATATCAAGCATGGAATGAGTCTTGGTATCTAGCAAAACTAGTGTTTCTTAAAGGCAAACCAAGTGAGTAGATGAAAACAGAAAGATATTTGAATTAGGAAACATTTGATGCACTTTCTAGCCTACAAAGAGTTGTTTTCATTGCAAACAACACTTTATAAAATCAGAATTACCCTTACTGTCTTACCTTTAGCTTTCTACAGTGGTGAAGTAAGGCACAGATGTTATACCAGTGGATGTTTGTCCTGTTGGCCTCAATACTATCCTGTATCCTGAAGAAAGGACACATTAATTATGTTACATGATGAATCACCCCTATCCCCAACAGTCAGTTCCTGTGCAAATACTTAGACTATTGCTTAATACTATTAATGCTCATGAAATTTATTGATGGCAGAGAAGTTCTGCCTTCAAGAACCACCATAGACTTTACAAGTCCAATTCCTTAATCCTTTCAATTCAAATAATAATTTTTGTTTGGTTTACCAAGTTCATCTGAATTAGTATTTTACTCTGCCTTATTAACTAGAGTGAAAACTACTTCCTGTAATTGTGATTACAAACCTATAATCTAGTAGGTTACGTACAGGATTACAGCTTCTCCCTGTGTCCCAAAGAAGTTCCTTATTCTTTCTTTCTTTCTTTCTTTCTTTCTTTCTTTCTTTCTTTCTTTCTTTCTTTCTTTCCTTCCTTCCTTCCTTCCTTCCTTCCTTCCTTCCTTCCTTCCTTCCTTCCTTCCTTCCTTCCTTCCTTCCTTCCTTCCTTCCTTCCTTCCTTCTTTCCTTCTTTCTCTGGCACAGTTTTAACAAGAGAGGTGGTGCCTGGCTGCATTTTGCATTACTGCCTAGTGGTTCGGGCACATCCATGGAGGTAAGTCATGCTTTCTCAGTGCTGTAACCATTTGATTATTGCATTTGGGATATGAACCACCACTTCCTCCTTCTTTGATACAAACCTTTGAAAAGAGAAGTTCCTGACAGTGATCCCGTGAATAATACACGAAATTATGGGTTTGCTATTCACAGAGGTGTGAATACACTCAGGATTTTCTCTGTCTCACTAGTGGAGACTCCCAGTGGAGCGTCCTCAGGGGACTGGAGCCCATTTGGAGGTGCCTTAGGCTGTACCGGCTCTGAACCCTAACCATACCCTCCTCAACAGTCCTGAGCTGTGGGCAGTCAGCCCTCTTGAACCATCCTGCTCCCAAAAGCCACCACCATCAACTCCTCCCTCTTTCCAGTTGCCATGCCCTGGTACCAAGGGTCGCAAGCAGCTAGTCCTTTGCTTCACTCTCAGGCTCAGGCCAAAAATCTCCATCCCCAGTGCGAAGACTGCCCATCTGTGGCTACTTTTCCTTTGTATCTGTTCTACCCAGAGCTGCTTGAAATCTGTTAGACAGCATGTCCTTATGGTCAGGTCTTTCATCGCATCCACCCTTAATGTTTGCACTTGTAACAGACTCCATCACAAACCTGACGCTCCACTTGTTTTGAGGGCCAAAAATCACACTGCAGCTGGAAAGGTTTTGACACACAAGTGTCAGATGGCCTTTGAAGAAGCTTGCAGGATGTCTGTGGTGGAAGAAAACACAAAACACAGCTCTTCTGACTGCCAGTCATATTTGTCCAAGCATCCAAAATCTCTCTCATCTTAGCATAGACATGGCATAAGAAAAATACTAATGCCACCACAGTGTGACAAAGACCTGGGTAACATATTTGCATCCAGTTATATAAGCAAAAATTTGTTTATATTTTTTCTTTTCTGTTACAAAAATTGAAATCTGTTAATGAGCACTCACGTTTCCTGTTATCTCTTCTGAAATGTCAAATATGTTTAGTAGTTATTCGCAGATTAGAAATCAAGAAAAGGATGTTTAATCTGTCTAATTAGCTATACCATACAATGTTCACATATGCGAATAAGTAGTCTGTGGAAGATGATATTTTCAATCATGTTTGGCCGTTATGCATATACTTGCTATAACTCACTCTGAAAGTAAAGTCTTGTGTCCCTTAGTGAAGGCATACTGTTTTTTTCCTGTAAATGACAGCCATCTCATCAAATAATAGTAAAAAAAAAAATTGTCATGATACTGATTTCCTTCTTTGTTACATGTCTTGAGGCCTGAGAAGCAATGAATTATTCATTATTGAGGAGCACTACACCAAAGCTACATTAAACCACCTGTGAAGAACATGGCTTACTGAGGGTACAGTGCCACTGCAACCAAGCTCATTTAGTTGGCTTCAGCACAGGACAGAAGAAATGCTTTGACCCAAGTTCCTGATTCCTTTGCTAGAAATGAAACTGTGTTTTGCACAGTTGTAAGTATTGACAGTGTGAGAAATTGGGCCAACAATAAAGCATAGCATATTATGCCATTTGGAAAATCTTCTGAGAGGTAATAAGGAAAATGTATGCACTGAATATGCACATAATTTCTGACAGATAGTTGTTATCACTGGCTAATTTAGTAGGGATTCACCTCTTCTTTGCCCCATGCAACTGTTTGTTTTTTTCCCCTTGATGCACAATTTACTCATTACTGTAAAGCTCCGGCAGAAACAACAGCTTTAAAGTAAAGTATCTTTTCTGTTGTTCTTAATCTTACTCTAAGGAACAATCTACATGGAAGCTTAGCTGACTTTGCAGATCAAGAAGCAATGAAAACGTATTTGCCAAGAAGAACTTGTGGCTTAAAAATTTGGTGTGACACAGGTGCCTATACTACTGCTATTCTTAAGGGACCATGAAACCTTTAAAAACAGAGGCTGGATAAGCACTTTTAGCTGACAGCTAAATAAAAGGGAATTTCAGAGTTTTATCAACAGTTCTAAGGAAGATGAGCTGTTTAAGTGAAGTCATTATATACTCACTAGGGAGACACAAAGGAATTGGGATGCCAGTGATCTTGTGCAGTTATAAACACTGAAGAGATAAAAAGAAAAATGTTTGTCTCAATCATTTTCCCTTCCCCAATCAAAAATTGTATAGGAGAATTTGCTTTAATGGAAAGTCTTGACTTAGGGCATATTTTGATTAGGGATGATATATTTGCATATTTTAATGAGGTAATAAATACCTGCTTTATGAAGAAAGCTTACTTATTTTTCATACAGGTTTTTTTCTTTCTTGCTCATTTACATAACATTTCCAGACAGGTTTTTTTTCCATTAAAGACACAGATGAGATAGAGGGAGACACAGTCAGCAGGATATCATCATGCATTGCTAAAATCTCAAAGTTCTTTTTGCACTGTACAAAGGAGTGGGTCCTATGTTGACAGCAACCCACTGCAAACAAATGCTCCCCTTAACGGCAAGAAATCCCATAATAAACAGATAGAGCCCTGTGGGGCAAAAGCACAGTTTCAGTGTTTGCAGTTAGATCTTGAACCTTACCTTCCACAGGTTAAACTGTGCTAGAAAAAGAAGGAATAGTCTTCAACAGTGTTTCTTAACTGAGATAGAAATCCACGTATTTGGAGGAACACAGAGTACTACAGGAACACTACAAGAGAAACCTTGTAAGTCATTAACTCAAAAGCTACAGTACTGCAACCTTTCAAAGTAACTTTGGTTGGACAGATGAAATGAGACAGGAGCTTAATACCAGCTTGAATCTAATAGCAACAGCTTTGTATTATGTGGTTGCTTCAGGTAATGGAGGCTTGAACCTGACAGTCCGAGATTGCTCTTGATTTAGTGCTAGTTTTGAAGTAGGAAAGTCATTTATCCCCTGATTATTCTGCCAGTTCTTCTTACTGGAGCCAGCAGTTGTAGAAAACGGTAGTCCAAACTTTTTCCATCACTGTGTCGTGAGCACTGACTCAGCTGGCAAAGACCTTCTACCCTCAGAAGTTCCTAAGTCTCAGGTGAATTAGGTTCTTTCAAATCCATTTATAAATCCTTAGTTTCTGATTCTTCTTTGATGTGCATGTGTTTATTAGAAAGTTTTTCCTTATATGGAGTTTTCTGTGTTTTAAACTGTTTTATGTTCTTACTTTTTTGCTGAATACTTCACTTAAGGTATAAATGAGAAGCCAGATAGCAGACTTTTCGTTTGTTCTTAACTTTTCTTATAATGACATAAACCCAAAAACTAACCAATAATCAAGTGAAAAACAGATGTCAGGTTCTAAACAGCTATTTGATTTATTCTTTGTTTTAACTTGAGTTTAAATATTTTGTATGATATACTGCAAAATGAAGCTGTTTCCAGGAAAAATAATGAAACAGATTAAGCTGAAACTAAGCATCTTTTTCTTTTCTTCATGCAGACTAGTGAAAAAGCAGACCTCATTCTTCTGATTAATTTTGTCTATGTTTTTACATTCTACAGCCAAAAAAGGAACTTTTAATGTAAAATGTTCACCTCCCCATTTGCTCTAAAGAGGTGGAATGGTCTTATAATAAAACCTGATTTAAGACTCTAAAGTAGGGCCTCTGTATTTGCAGTAGCTGTCAGAACTTCAAATGTTAGGAATTCTTAGGAAAGTCATAAAGAACAAAATGGAAAATGTCCATATGTGTGCCCACATATTGAGTACTGGATGCAAGTCTGCTCCGTGACTCTCAGTAAGGATACACTAAAACAGAAAAAGATAGAGAGAAGAACATAGAGAAAGGAGCAATGATGTTGAGGGATGAGCAGCTATTTCACTTACAATGGATAATTAAATGAAGATTTACTCTGGTTAAGTAAATACTGCTTTTATAACTTTTTTTTCAATTTACTAATTTCTGTGATTTGCTACTTTTGCATGTCTAGGAATTTTTTTTTAAAAAGGTAATCAATAATTATATACAGATCATTATATTTACTGCTTGATTGTACTCATATATGTGCTGAGGGCAAAATTAATGAAACATGTAGTCCAGGAAAATTGTTGGGAATGCTGACATCATTCAGGGAAAGGAAAATGTGTAATAATGCAAGCTACAATCCATAATTTTATTTGCAGTTAATGGGGATATGAAGAAAATATTAGTGGACTGAGCCATTAGGAGTCTGCGGCTATTCTAGAAAACTACTCAGGGAGAAGGAAAGGTCTTGAGCCCTCGGCACATAAACTTCCACACATGTCCTCCTCAGCACATTCTCATCTGGCTAAGGTTCGACCTGAGCCAGCTGGGCACAGTTTGGGAGGAACAGTGCAGGCTAGGGACTGCTGCCAGTAAACAGTGTGAATGAGGTTTGCTCTTATTTTGAGCCGTGGGTCCCTCAAAGGGTTCTTCTGATGTCCTTGTGCCTCCTTTGCAACACACCCACATACCAATGGGGGCACAGACCTATCCTAACTGTTGCTTGAATTATAGACTATATTGCTTATCCCACAGATAATGCTGGCTGGAAGGGCAGTTTGAGGACAAACAGAGAGAAAAAAAGGTTGTGAAAGCTTCTCTCCAGGTTATTATGCCTTGCTGTCAGACTGGACTTTTAGTAAAATGCTATATCCACACAGAGTTGTATTTATTTCTCTTCATCCTTTCTAGAGGCCACCAAGCACTTCATGCTTTTTCAGGTCTTTGGGGGAAGGTTTCACAGACTGTCAAATGCCCATAATGTCAGTTTTTCAGATGGAATGTTCCCAGCCTAAAGGTTAGACTCAGTTATCAGAATGTGAAGACCACCTGATCATCTCAGATTGGTAAATATGAGAAAGGGATTAGGGAGAAAAGATATTTCTCCAGTGAGAAGCAGAGATCTCTTTCTTTCTCACAGATTCATAGCACAGGCATACAACATAATCAAGAGCTTGATGAGTCTCCAAGGATCTAATAAAACATAATACAATTATATTGCATTAAAAACACCTGAATAAAAACCATTTGAATATTACCCATGAAATTATCTTGTGTAGTTAAACTGAAAAAAAAATCTTAGAATTTCAGGTAGATTTGATTATTTCTGTATTTTTTTCCTGAAAAAGTCTTGTTCATCTGTCACTCTTCAAATTCGTATGACTTTTCAACTGTTTTGCACAATGAAGCATATAATTAGCACTAATGTCAATCTTGCAGCTGCTTTTCGGAGATCTTCCATTCAACAAAATGTGGGTAAGGAAACAAGAAAAAATCTGTATGTATTAAGTGAAAATGGAGGAGCAAGATTTGTAAGGAGAGGACATATCTCTTTACTGGGTTAGCTGAAATGGTTGGAAGAATTCAGACATTTGACATGGGAGAACTTAACGAAGAAACTACGAGCCACAGTGATTTTCTGTTTTTTTTTCCCTCTCTTTCATCTTTGCTACAAGAGGTATAATTTTCTCGAGAAATGTTGCCCTCTTCACATGCTTTGATCCTTACAGTTACCGTAGCATTACTTTTACAAATAATAGGTGTACTCTGATGCAATTTAGAGAAGCTAAGAAATTAGAAAAACAATTAAAAGCTCATCGTTTGCACTCAACGTTCTTTTAAGTCTTGATTTATTTTTAAGACATTTAGAAGGAATCTTCTAAACTCATATTACCTAAGCCTAATCCCACATCTCCTGTTGCACCAACACATTTGTAATTGTCCTTGCAATTTATCATTATTAATGTTCCCATTCTCGGTAACTGATTAAGTGTTGACTTTTATTGTCATATCTTAATCCCTAGTTTGTACAGAAGCAGTTCTGATTAAGAAATTTAAAACCGTATGATTTACTAAATGCTGAAAGCTCCCGCTGTGTTCTCTGTAATGTCTTATTTCATTTTTTACTTGCTCGACTTTGAAGTAAACCTTGCAGTGTAAATAGTGGTGTTTTAATAATTAGTTATCACAAAGTTCTATAACAGAAGTTTAGCAACCTCTCATATAAGAAATCTAAATTGTAGTCTAAACAAGTAGTAAAATCCCCCACTTTCATTAATAGTATTATTACATTATCAGTCAAGGCTGCCTATTTATCAGTGAAACGTTTTTGAAATATTTATATACTACTTTTGGTTTCAGTAAGATCTTGAAAATAGATTATAGCATCAGACAATATAGTATGTTAATATCTGTAGTGAGAATTTTTTTCAAAACAGAAGACTGTTCTAAGAAGCATTGTCATGCTCTGTCAATTTTATTATTCTTTCCACAAAATGTTCTGTCTCTAAACGTTTACAGTAGTATGAGAAAATTATTTTTTATGATTTGTTCTGTATGTCTAACAAGTCAGGTTATATTTGGGGCTGGTGGGCCTTTCTTTTTTCTTTCTGGTTTTCTGTAATAATATATGATGTATAAAAGAGATACATTTTCTGATTTGCCTTTTTTTTTCCACCGTTATTTTTTGAATGGAGTCTTTTTTCTGCACTACAGCTTCTTTGTAAGCAGAAAGTTACACAGTTTTCATAACAGCGCACCAGTTATAAGGGAACTTCATTTATTTTTATTGTCTTTATTTAAAAATATAACACTCTGTTCAGTGGTCCAATCACCCAGCTCTACAGTCCCCTCAGGCTCTCTTTTGTCGTAAAGACAGATGTAATCATACCTAAGTTTTCTAGTCTTCATGGCTGGAAGAAAGCCTTCAAATATCGTTCAGCCACCACGTGGTCCACCAATGGTAAGACTGATAGATTGGCAAGTAAGTTGTGTGGTTTCCAGTTATCTAAAAGGCATGGTGATTGATTCTAAGTCAAATTATGACATCTCAGTGTTGGCACTGTTAGTAGCTGTACTGCCAATTGCTGCAGGAGGAGAATCCTGCTGCTCTTAGACTGCTGGAGAAACTTGAGTACCCTTGAAGCTTACTTTCCTCCCAAATCAGTTTGTAAATTGAAACAGCATGGCACTTCCATTATAATGTAATAAATATACTGTATACCCATTCAATACACATGGGGGTTTTTTGAGGAAAACCTTTTAGTCTTTTCCACAGTATTCTGTATTTTAAATGTCTTCTCTAAATCAAAAAATCTCAAACTGATCTATTTGCAAATACAGGTGAAAATAAATATCTTGTGTCTCAGTGTATGGTATTCAAGCTCATTACTCAGATTTCTCCTTTAGCCCATGCACTGGGTGGGGGAGGACCTGCTTTCCAAGATGTCATCTGCAGAAGACTCACAGTTTGAGCAGAAGCCTCCTATATCACAGAAGCACCACATTTTTTTATATAACAGGTAGGTGAATAGTGCTTGGCTCTGTTAGCTCTCTGGTTTTCCCTTCCGATACTGTGAACCTCCATTTCATCCTTTTTTTTTTACTGAAACATGAATAATCAATGGCTTATGTTGCTAGCAACTGTAATCATCCTGGTGAGCAAAATCAACTTGTTCCCCTTCCAATGCAGCAAATGCTGTGAGCTGGATGGTGAGCATCTCTCACTGACCAGCTAAATTACATTCCATAAAACAGTCACTTGTAAATGAAACTAAGAATTGCTTCTGGTCAGTAGAGGCAGGTAATTTCTCTTACACATACACATACACACAATCTTCTGTCACTGATAATTTTGTCACTGTTCCAAGTAGCACAGGAAATTCAAACTCAGGGAGTAGCAACAGTATGGTCAAAAATTAAGAAAATTGTCACAGTTTCCAACTCATAGCTTATGCAGCCCAATATCGTGTTTCTAGAGGTTAATACTAAAAGCTTTATAGGAAGATATAACCAACTGTGCATGAAAGTATGCCCACCACATTACATTTCCTTCTAATCCTAATAGAGTTGCATTGAAACCTTCAGGCATGAGGGTTAATATTTTTTTGAAAATGTTCTAGTATTAACCGTGGCATCTCAGGGTAATCTTGTCATCCATTCAGTGTGGCCTTTGGGGGACTAGATAAGCATTAGGCCTTAGCATCTTATCAGTCAAAACCTCCCTGGCAAAACTGTATTGCGGAAAAATAAAACAAACAAAACTGTAGCTCCTATCTGCTTTGCATTGTTCTCCTTTTATTCTTATATCTCTATTTAAATTAATAGTCTTAGAAAAGATAAATCAGTGAGAAACTAGTATGTTGTACTTCCTTTTCACTTGCCAAGACTGTTGAATGCCTTCTCTTTTTTTTTCATCTGTGGGATACAACAAGAATTTTTGTGAAAACAAGCACTATTTTGATATAATCCCAACTTTGTCCCTGAAGTCCATTGTCACTAACACACTGAATTTAATATATTATAATACCATAGTCTTCAAAACTATTACGATGAAAATCATTATATCTATTTAAGAACTCCTTATGAGCATCATCTATCAAATCTATAGATGTTACATGGGAACAAGTAAATTGAGGTGTTGCATCACAATCACTAGAGTTCTGTGAAAGGAGTTCCATACCCATTCAAGTATTGTGCATTTAGAGTGCTCTTGCTTGAATTAAAAGCTATCCCAAACTCAGTATTTTACCTTGCAGAAGTTTTTGCAAACCACTTTTTTGATATTCCTAAGAATTTAGGGATCAGCCCTGAATGACTGATTATTATTGGGCAGTATCTCAGTTAAGAGACATTAAATGCTAAGATATTTGTATAAAGTTGGTTTTTATCTACAGTTGGATAAAAAATGTAAGGCTTGCTAAAGAAATCCCGGTAGCTACCGAAGACAGAGAAGAAACTTTGATGTATTAAAGAACTTCTTATTAGGCGTTAAGTCAATAATACTCCTAACACAACAGAGATACATTTCTTTATCACTGGAAGGGGAAGAGCCCTTATTCCACTTAAGGAAAGAATGATCTGAGTTTCAGGACAAAAGATTAAATAGATCTAGGCACATTGGAAGACATTCAAGACAAATCTGGCAAAAAACCCCAACATGCTTCCGTAAGACAGAAGAGAAGGTATGTTCAAAGCCTGAACCCCTCACTAACACCTTGTGAATAATGAATCCAAAATTAACTTTGCCGCAGGAGAAGATTACAGTTTGTGAGTGAAACATGTATGTCGGGTCAAGCATATAGATGATCAAATCAGTTGAGTTGCCAGTGGATCAGGGAATTGAAATACAAGGTCTTCAAACAGTGTTATAATTGCTGCTCTTGTGGTAAAAACAGTGGAACAGAACAGTAACTACTGGTATTCCTGTGACAGCAAAGTCTGTGTATTGGACAAAGTCCAGTAATAAATAATGGATAAATAAATACTGGTATTTTGATCACTGATGTCTAAGGATTAAAGTTAGTCTTGATCCCCCTGAAAGAATAAATTGTCCCCAAAGAATAAATTGTTAAGCTTTGTCTTCCCTTGTAAGATGTCATAAGAGTTAGCAGAGTCAGTATCACATTATTTAATCTGTTTTAAGTGCATTTGAAACAGAAAATGAAATGCTGCAGGTATACTGTGTTCAAAGGGCTTGACCCCATTGTAGTAACAATAAATCAAGAAGAATGCCTTTCAGCTTATCAGCTGAATTGGTTTTACACAGCAAGAGATCAGAATCGTCCCCCTACTATTTAAAGAGAAAATTTTTTTGCACTACATGACACTGGAACAAATTCAGCAATTACCACATCTCAGCGCCGTAAGAAAAAGAGAAGCAAATTAGAAACTGGCTAAAATAGAATGACACAGAAGACTTGAAAATATTATATCCTGAATCAGGTAGAAGGAAAGAAAATGGAGAAATGGATAGAGCAACAGGAAAGAGGGATTGTAAGAGAGAAAGAGGAAAAAGAAGTCTCAGTGGAGGCAGTATGAAAGGAAAACTTGAAAGAGAGGGATGAATATCCTTCTAAGGTGGATATGGTGTAAAATGAATATCAAATTGACCTGAGATCAGATCTAAGCATCTGAGCAGATGTTTGTTATCCACCCACAGGGTCTTAAAATCTACCAGCAAGGGCATCCAATGCTGACTCTTCCCTTGCAACAACTTGGTCTGTGATCAAAGGGTTTGCTAGCTCGAAGAGCATGACAGAGCCTTTCATCTCCATGCTCTCGTGTCATGCTGCCTCTCATCTTTGCACCAAAGGGTGCCATGCCCAGGCAGCCAGCATCTTACACCTTTGTAATAACATCAATGTCTCTGCCCTAGATAAAAATAATAATAGTACAAAAATGTTTCCTGTGATGGAATTACCTGGGGTAATGGGCTAGAAGAAAAAAAGAGAGCACTCTATTAACATGATTCGAGAGAGGAAAGTGATTAGGGGAAAAGAGAGCCTAGAAAATTAGATGGACAGCAGCAGTAGGAGCTCCACAGTCTTTGGAGAGTGGAGGCAGAGGGAGAGGAGATGGAAGGCTTTGCTTGAACTGAGTTTTTGAAAATTACTCAATCTTCTGCATGTCCTTCAGAGATGTGAGGATCCAGCAATTACCAATTCACTGACTATACATGCAGAGCTCAAAAAATACAAAGATAATTACTGAGCTTCTGAAATGGAGGCATAGAGAAAGCTAATGATCTCATAGCTGGAGAAAGATAAATGTGGAGAAAGGCTCAGCAAAGAGGCACAGGGTGAAGCTCAAGGAGCAGAGGATCAAAGAGTGCTCTTTGAAAGTGATTGTAAAGAATAATTTTGGCAATGGAGTAATCCTTGAGGAGACATAGAATAAGGAAGGAAGGATAGATAAAAACAGTTATGTAGAAAGAAAGAACAGAAGATGGTACAAAGCAGACACCAAAGAATAAATGGACAAAAAAAAAATCAGAAGCAGCAAAGCTGGTAGAAGAAGGAAATAAAAATAAGAATGGGGCTCAAATCCACCAACAGACACAGATACCTGGCTGGCTGCCTCAGCAGATCCAATATCTAGATGCCTAGACAACATCTGAACATATTCTGGAGGTGCAAAGGTCAGAGCACTGAGCTAGCCCAGCATCATCCAAGGGGGGAAGGAGGACGTACCCATCCGATTACTCCTTCCTACTATCACAGCTGCTTGCTGGACAGCCTCCAGTGCCGCTTGAGGCTCTCAGCCTGAGGAGTCTCCAAGGATGAGCCTCCCTTCACTGCATCACAGATTCTGCTGCCCTTTCGCCATAGACCACAATGGTTAATGTAATGCCTGGAGAAATGTGATCAAAGCCCTGCTTTGCCTGAGTTCCAATGCCCGTTCCGCATTCATGGGCTACATAAAGACTCACCGCAATGGAGAGAGAGAAAAAAGCTTTGAGTTACAACATCTATGTTTGAGGAAGTTGCTCTTGAGGCTACTTTTTAGAATATTTTAAAGTAGCAACAAATAATTCCCTATTCTCTTAGTGACGGTTACTCTGTTATATTCCAGCTGAGACAGTAACCGAATATTGACCAATATTTTATTCCCAATCATCTGCAATCTGAACTGAAAAATCTGTTCTAAACTGTCTCCTAAATATCTTCCAGTTCGTTTTTTGCTGTCGTAGGACAGCAGCCGCACTGTAATATGGAAGCCACTTGCTTATTTATTTAATAGATAGTTCCTGGCTCTTCAGTGGCATTCAGTGTCAGAGACCGTATAGGAAGCAGCTCCTGATAGGACAAAATATACAATCCTCCAGTCTAAAGGGGAGTAGAGAAAACTTTACCTAGAGGAAAGCATGATATTCCCCCAGGCAGGAGGAATGATTGAGGGAAGTGAATGAAGCTTGTCAAATGTTCATTGGCAAATCAAAGAAGCACAGAATAAAAGATTGCATCTTTTTCTTTGGCCATTAGCTTTCTGGTTTAAGATTTTCCCTTTTTCCAAGCCAGAGCTTTGTCTTTGCAGGTGTTTCACTGCCAGAAAAATGCTACTTCTCACCCATTTCTCAGCAACAAGGCTTTCTATCTGCAGCTACTATTAGATTTTGCTGGCTTAAAATTGATCCTTAAATTAAGGAGCTCCTAGAGGCTGTAAATAATTCTAATTTTACACAGTTCCTGCTAAGAAACCAACAGTTCAGAGCTGTTACAGCAACGTGGGGACTGATTTTGTTTCATAAGAGGATTAGTCTCCTACCATTAAGTGGTTTTCATGATGAACCCCAACATCTGCTGTCGGTGGAGTCATGACAGGAATAAAGTGAATGTTCCTTTTGAGTTACATCTGCAATGAGAAATCACACAAGTTGAGTCACTGGAAACTCAAAACTGCTTAGTTTTGTGGACACTTATGAAACAGTATAACGTATAAACCCTGAAAGGTTCCTAATTAGGATTTGTGTGCAACATGGGCAATTTTGTTCAAAAACATGCATGTAATCCATGCGTTATTATTCATGCTTTGAGCATTGCATCCCATTTGGAAAATCTATTTCAAGCTGAACTTTGATCAGTAGGCTAATTTTTTCTCTTAAATGTCTAAAATGACAGAATGTGTTTAAAATTAATAGATTACCAATATCAAGCAGTTATCATTTATCAGTATGAGGAACTGGTGCCATAGTCCCATGAGAAATAATTTATACTGAACATACATTTTCTAAAGTGAATAATGGTCTGGAGACAACAAACTCTTAAGGCACCTTCAGAGTCCTTATTTATCAGAAAGGGGTGGACTGCGTTGGTGCAAAAAGCATGTCGCTGTTACCATACCTCAAAATAGGATTCAAGAACTGTACTTATCTCTGAAAACGTAAAACAGCCAGCTTTGAAGCAAAGCTGAAGGAAAAATGATGTTTTGAATATGATGCAGGAAAAAGCGAACAAAGTCATTTAACAAAAAAAGATTATTGTTACTGCTATAATGCTCTAGACCATGAGCTAGTCCTGTTTAATTCAGGGGGAACTTTGATGGGATTTGTAATAAATTCAACTTCTTTTAATTCTTGACATTCATTAGACTCCCCCACACCCTCCTTTTTTCACAAATCCATTAGCAATTATTTCTATTTAGCTAAAAATGGAGCAGTACATCTTAACATAGTAGGAAAAGCGTACTATTCATAATTCAAATTTGGTATTTGAAAGCCTAAGTCAACTAATCAAAATATTGATGGAGAAGAATTGAAAAGGAACACTTTCCTGAACCCAGCTGGAAAGAACTTGTCCTTGAGCATGGGAGACTCATATACACACTTGTAGAAACCATATTTCACCAGATGCAGCTCTGCAAAACAGTGTGACAGAGTGACACCACTTTGTCCCAAGGAGAGTGATTTATTGGTGATGCCAGTCTGATCTGAGGATGACCACTGCCCTGCTGCACTCAGCTATGCTTGCTGTGTGGAAGAACCAAAGCAAGCACAGTCTTCATTCATACAAATCTGGACCAAAAAAAAAAGAAAAAAAATTGAACCTGAATGTCAAAGTTAAGAACTCTCTTTAGTGGTCTGGGTTTGAGGTACATGAAGATCATTGTTTGGAGCAGAGAATACTTGCCTCAATTGGATGTTACTCTTAACTATACATAACATATAACTATAAAGGAAAGCAAGGAAAACAAATTTTAAAGTGTCTTTCAAACAAAGTTTTATTTTTTTTTTAAAAAAAAACCCTGACCCAACAGCATAGGTGCTTAACAATCTGGAGCTAACTAAGCCTTTTTACTTGCCATTTGATCTGTCCAGAGAAACTTGACATGCCTATTTTTCTGTGAACTAATTTCATCAAGATTTTCCAGATATAATAGTTTTTTTCCTCATAAGAGAAGTATAAGAGATTTTCTCTTCATTCCTGTGAAGGATGTACATAGCATTGGTGAAAAAGAGATGGGTTTCTACTAAGCAGTTTGTGGGCTTCTCACTAAAATTCTAGAGAATTTTTTCTGCTGATAGACCAAGCACTAAAGAATAATTAATTTTTATACAGCATCAGGGTGTCAAATGATGTACTCCCTTGAAGATGATAAATCACAAGAATATATATAACTTGCATGAATTCAGTTTGTATGCCTATATGATAACTGTTTCTCTGTAGCATCCACTGTCCATTATCAATAATATTTGCATACAAGTTATTTTAATTTAACATCAACCTGAAGTTTCTTTGTACCTTGTCTTTGGAACAACAACAGAAAAAAAAATATATCTTTATAAAATGCAGTCTTTTAGACTATTTAGATTAGCAGAGTACAAATACAGAGTTGCTGAATGAATTATTTCTTTCATAATTATTACATCTTGTAACTTCTGATCTGTTTTGATGTGAATTAAAATGTAAACATTTATCTTTAAAAAAGGTCTGTTACCCATTTGGGTTACAGATGCTCATAAAATGGAAGTGTTTTATTTTCAAATATTGATGTCACCAATCAAAAAGGAATTGAAATGAATACCTGTGAAATGCTTTGGGAAACAATTAAAGGCTGTACAAATGTAAACAAACAGATTCCAAGATTAGTCCACTGATCAGTATTTCATTTCAAATATCTAATAGAAAAAGACATCAGATAACACAGGATGTAACCAAAGGATCTTTTTGAGCCTTTTTGTCTTTAAAGAAATTAACGTTAAACAATTATGCCAGTTACTGAGCATGTGTGGCATGGGAAAACTACAGATACGTTGTTTTCTTTAGCAAGCGCCATGTCTGTTATTAGCTTTGCATATACAGAGAGACAATACTCTCGGTCTCCCCATAGGAGCACGTGCAGCTGAACATCTCTAAATGTGATAGTGATCCTCGAATGTGTTTCTCTAAAATAGGTAAAGATAATCAAGGAGTATTCTAATGCATTTAATAGCTGCTAGGTGCTGTCCTCCTTTCCGGATTTTTAAGTATTCTAAAATAATCTGACTCTGAGGATTCAGTTTTTATTATCATTGATAGATAGCTATCTGTGTGTTTGATAGTGAAAAATGAAAAAAAAAGGAGAAAGATACTCCAACTTCATTCTCTCCATTCCTTTGTTGTTTCTTCATATTTTTATGACTCACAAGCAACGTTGAGAGTATCTGGTATTGTTACTAAAACAATATGTAACACATCAAAAATGAATAATATGTTAAAACAAAAGAAAAAAATCTACTTAAAAGCAAAACTGTGGTGTAAAAAGGTAATGGGAGGGAAAGAAAATCTAAAAAACTCACCTTCAGTTTCTTTATACTGTCTGAGCTTTACAGAGCAAAAGAAAAGACAGAAGAAAACAAAATGGAGAGTGAAAAAAATGAAAAATATCTTGACAACATAAATTCTGCCATCTATAACAAATTACCAAGAATTTAGAAAACTTAGACTCTCAAATTCAATTTAATTCATGAAGTAGCCTTCAACCGATGGACCAAGCTTGAAAGCCAAAGTCCAGAACATGAGTAGTAAGCAGAAGACCAAGGAGCACGTAGGCAAACTCCTTTTCTTTTTCAAGGTGGGAGAGACCAGATTTTCCCCCTCCATCTGACTTGCATAAGTCACGCATTTCAAATACTCCACCTGGAGTTAGTCAGCCGCTAACCCATGCCTTTGCTTGATATTCTCTAAGAAAAATTTGCTTTACAAAGCAATCAAGCTGAATCTAAATATGTCATCATCTATCACTTAAATCTGCATTAATAATAGAGGATATGTAAAATAACTCACAAGTGGCATCTACAGCAGCACAGAGGCTTATGGATGAAGTTTCAGGCAGCTCTGGATTCCTCCCTTTGGGATATTTAAGCAACCTGTTGCATTATATTAGCATATGCTTTTCTTCTGCTGCAGCACAGTATTTGTCCTTTTTTCACCATTCACCTTTAGCGCTATGTTAGATATGCTTCAAAGAACAAGCCTGCTAAAAATATTCCAATTCTTATCATTAGGGGCATTTGAGGAAAAGCAAAAGACAAGTACAGGTGCTCAAGACAGGTTCAGTAAAAGATCACAGTAATATGACTTTCTTCTGTAAGTAAACTCCAATGCTGGTTTCAAGTCATGCAGTGCTCTCCTATGCCAACGAATCTCACTGGGCTCAGAAAAGACATTTCAAGTATTTCATAGCAGAGCTGTATGAAGCAATGATAGTGGAAAGCGGGGGGAGACTTCTGTACATTCAGTTCAAAGTAAATGAAAAAGCTAAAACACCCTAAATATCTTTTTAGTCAAGAACTCAAGGCAAAGGTTGTACCTTAGAAGAAAGTTATATGGTTTGACAAAAAAAAAAAAAAAAAAAAAATCTGTGTAAAAAATTTTAGCAACTTCTACAACAAAATCATTTCTTTTCAAATAATTTTTTTCACCTTTTTTAACTTGTTCTGTGTAGTTCAACTTTTCAAATTTCCATCATAAGCCGAACACAAATTGGAAAAATCAGGCAAGTGAGGTTAGATCCATTATACCTACTACTCAGTTCTGTCTTCTCAAAAATTGAGGCCCACAAAAGCGGTGATACTTTACAATTTCTTTGCAGATAGAAAATCAAATCAAGTGGAAACAACAGAATTGTACATGGAATATAGAAGAAAAAATGTTATTAGTAAAGATCAATAAGGGAGAAAAGATATAAAGCAGAGATATCAAAATCAAATCACACCTCTTGAAGGCCTGGTCTAACAGGAGACAGGCACATACTTCAGCAGAACGCAGATTTCTCTTCAAGAGGATAGGCCTGTTTCTACAAGACCACATTACATGAGCCATTCAAAGTGAGCCTGAGCAAATAATTTCTTTGAGTGAGTCATATCCTAGGTTAACTGAGAGCAGAGGTGCAAATAAGGACATAAGGACACGGCAATCAATCCCTAGAGCTGAATTTTCAAAGGAGTGTGTCTATTTCCTGCTTAGAACAAGGTAGACATCTACCTAGGTGGATTTTCAAAGATTTTTTAAATCTGTATCTGAACATTCTTAATATGAATAAAACACTGTCCACTTCTCAGCTGTATATCTCACACTTTTTGAGGTATAGTGCTGCAGTAGAAAGAGCTATATTTTACATGCAGCTTTGTGATTGGTACCCTGAAATCTTTGAGGATGAAACAGTGTGTAATTAGAAAAATTATTATTTTCGTTTTTGGGGAAATAGTTCTTAAACTGTGTTAGTTGAAATACTACTTGTCAAATCTCTGTTGAGAAGAGATTTTTGTCACTTTATGAGCTACTAAACAAATGCTGATGGTATGAAAATAGTGTATTTCCTTAAGATAAGCAAAAATATATCTAACCTCCTTTACAGACAGAAATAAGACTTCTAAGGACAGGAAACTCTCAAAGGTTTTATATCACTTGCTGTCATTTTTATGAAACTCTCCTATTCACATTACACACTGAGAAATAAAGATACTTAGAGAAAAAAAATCCCCTTGAAAATGCCTTGAACATATCTTACAATGTTAATCCAAAGATTGCACAGTTGGAAACCAAATATACTTTTGTTGAAAGATTGAATTATTGAGACTAAGATAATCACAGAATCACAGAATCACAGGGGTTGGAAGGGACCTCTGGAGATCATCTAGTCCAACCCCCCTGCCAGAGCAGGGACACCTAGAGCAGGTTGCACAGGACAGCGTCCAGGCAGGTTTGGAATGTCTCCAGAGTCAGAGACTCCACCACCTCTCTGGGCAGCCTGTTCCAGTGCCCTGCAACCCTCAAAGTAAAGAAGTTCCTCCTCACGTTTAGATGGAACTTCCTACGTTCAAGTTTGTGCCCATTACCTCTTGTCCTATCACTGGGCATCACTGCAAAAATACTGGTGCCATCCTCCTGGCACCCTCCCTTTAAGTTTTTATAAGCATTGATGAGATCCCCTCTCAGTCTTCTCCAGACTAAAAGGACCCAAGTCCCTCAGTCTTTTCTCATAAGAAAGATGTTCCAGCCCCCTAATAATCTTTGTAGCCCTCTGCTGTACCCTCTCCAGCAGTTCCCTGTCCTTCTAGTCTAATGAGTATTCCTTTCATATTTTTAGAAGGACATTTCTGAGTCACTGCCAGTGAGTAGCCACACCTTTCCTACTAGTTAATAACACACCTTTCACAGATGTAGTATACCATATACCAACAGATGAGACCTACAGTCCATATTGACTAGCACTTGTGTGATCTCTATTTGCAGATGGAAAATAACGTGTCACCATTGAATGTTTGCAACAAAAAAATGTCCTCACAGTAAAAAATAAATTCTAAGAGAGGAAAAATTAATTTTATAGACGGAAAACCATCAGGTGGAAATGGAGAAGTGGAACAAGAGTGTTAGGAGGAACTGGTGAAATTAGCAGTTGAATAATTTGTCCAATTCTGGTGTCAACCCTTAAAAGATGGTGACAAACTGAAACAAATCTTGAAAACAGTGACAAAACTGACCTGGTGACTGGATTACGTAGTATAGGGGGAAATGATGTTTAAATCTGTAATACTGATTTAGACTATTTCTTTATTAAAAAAAAAATCCCCAAAATATGGTTTTTTAAAAGTTGAATCTATTTACAGGGAAAAATTACTTTCATATACTTTTTAATCCAAAAAAGTTGTGAGCAAGGGCTAAAATTTTTGAAATAGCCTTCTCTGTTTTTCTTCTAGATGTCAAAGAAGTAGGCTTTCCCCAGTGTAATTATTTTTCCCCTATTACTAAGCAACTAACACTTTAAAATTGGAAAAAAGCCAATACTGAATCAAAATATCTCCAAATTATTTAAGCAAGTTTTAAATTTAAAGATTTTACTGATTCACAAACATATAAACTACTGATTCACAAACAGAAGTTTATATGAAAATTCATATATATATATATTTAACTTTAGATATTTTAGTGGGACCAAAAAATCCAACCACTACAGTTGTACTGCTTAACAAAGATGATGTTAAAGATGTCTACATCATAGCCGTAGAAATGACCTGAGCTGGAAATAGAAAAGATTCTTTATTCTGTCCAAACAAGAACAGCAAGCGCCCAATAAGAAGCTGGAATCTGAAATCAGAAAAATTAATATTAAAAGCAAATGCATGAAAAGGTTCAGCATCTTTCTAAAATATGGCTGGCAACTAAGGGCTGTGTCAGGAATGACTTAATGGAATTCTGCTGTATGCGTTTATTCAAAGGTCAGACAACGTAATCAGAACAATCCCTCCTGGCCTTAAAACCTATGCCTCTCCAAATACATAATTGATGATTATGCAATCATATGTCTGTGGGGAATGTTTCTTCCTACTCTGTTAAATGAGTAAGCTTATATTTGATCCCACATCATGAGTATCGATATCTATTACACATTTTCAGCTCAGCTAATGCATTTATGCGTGATATTACAATTAGTCATATATATCTAATTGTTTTCATCCTATTAGGCAATTATGCACAGTATCTTCTGACAAGCAGTTTGACTAATTATTTGTTGTACAAAGAGTGTACATATTTTTAATTATATTAAGTTTAATGTGTTTTCATTTCATTTGACCTATTCTCATTCTAGTATTCCATTCCAATAAGACGTCAGTAGCATGAAGCACATGTAAATTAAGCTAAGCAAAGTCTGGAAATTCTCTAATCCAGAAATACTCCATAAATGTTATCATCTATCAAATATGCAAATTCTGTAATTAACTAAAAGAAAGCCTGCAAAAGATAATTTTTTACTAGATAATTTAGTATATCTATATGCATATATAATATCTCTAATACCTACACATACACAACTAAAGTGCTTTGCAGACACCACCTTTTTGCTTTCAAATGGCTCATGTGAAATCACAGTGGCTAACACTGCAAGTGCAATTGTTGATGTGTGACATGAATAATCTGCCCCTGGACTACAAAAAACTGACAGTAAGCTCTTAACATTTTAGGATAATGCTATATATATATATGCACAAATATTAAAGTATACAAATATATCCTTGGAACTCTTACCTACATGCTATGCATGATAATAATAAAAAATAGGTAAAGAACTGGATATGACCAGCATTTCCCAGATATCTCATCCTAGTTGCTTTGATAGAACATAGCCAATAAGTGCTGTGCTCATAGTTTTTAGTTACAAAGCAGATCCCACAGCAAATGCATCAGAAGAAAAGAGAAAAATTCAGAGCATGTTAGAACTGGGTTTTTCTTAAATATCTCAGTTTAACAGGGTCATAGCTCAAAACAACTAAACAGTTCAATGAAGCGCAGTGAATTTGCAAATGTGCACTGTATGTAAAATCTTTGTATCAGAAACACAGACAGTAAATAATATATAAAAGTAAAAAACAGTTAATGACATCACATAATCTCTATTTTATTGTCCCTCAGAGAGTTCAGTCCCTTGCACGTGAATCCTGGTTTCATCCTCTCCATTTTACGTTTCTCCTTACCTCCAGAAGGAAAGATCATGCTGAATGTTACACATACAACCAACAGAACAACAAAGGAAAACCCTCCATCATTTGCCTTGCAATCCAAGGCTCCGGTGCTGTGCATGTGCTGTCTAAATTGTATTCCTTTATTTCCTGTGTACTGCTAAAAATTTTTGCCAAAGAAATAACTTTGCCATGCACATTTAAATTCTCATTCTTACAGAATACTTACTATGACACTTAAGTAGTATGATTTTAAATTTACTTTAAATGTAGTCTATTGCCTGTCAGAGGCTACCAAAAGCTACCAAAGGGTTATAAAGAGTGGAAATGAGAATTCAAACATTATTTTGAATAAGAACAGCCTTATTTGATTACCAAAATTATGCACCAAATAATAGCTTCAAGCATTACTTCACCTGTGGGAAATATAACAAACATTGCTTTGAAGGCAGTTAATTTTGTGACAAAAGCAGCTTGTACGGGTTTTACATAAAATTATTTTTATGCCAGTGCTGCAACATCTGCTTATCTTTTAAAGTACACTATTCAAATGAATTCCCAGCAAAGGACTTGTACTTCCTTTTTGTTTGCTTCAAACCAAGCATGTCACTGGACTGTCTTTGGGTGCTGCTTTGTTGCACTGTACACAACAGTACTCTAATATTGCTGCTTTTCTGCAAGAACTAGTGCACTTGTGGGTTTGTTTTTTTTTTTGTTAAGATAGAGCTTGTAGAAAATTTAATATAAGCATATGTTAGATGTTTCCTTTTATCTAATGTGGATAGATTTAACAGTTGCATGAGAGTTAACTTTACTCTGAGGGTGGTGAGATACTGGAACAGATTGTCCAGAGAAGTTGTGGATGCCCCATCCCTGGAAGTGTTCAAGGCCAGGCTGGATGAGGCATTGAGCAACCTGGTGTAGTGGGAGGTGTCCCGTGGCAGGGGGGTTGGAACTAGATGATCTTTAAGGTCCCTTCCAACTCTAACCATTCTATAATTCTATGAGGATAGTTTCAGTAATGTCACTTGTAAATGAGCACTGGCACAGGCTGCCCAGAGAGGTTGTAGAGTCTCTGTCCTTGGAGATATTCAAAACCTGATGGGACATGGCCCTGAGCCCCCTGCTGTGGGTGACCCTGGTCTGAGCAGAAGGGCTAGACCATACAATCTCCAGAGGTGCGTTCCCACCTCAGCCCTTCTGTGATGCTGTGAACTCTGCCACAGCTGTCCTTGTGTGCCTAAAGTCCAAAATGTCCCTGGTGCAGCAGACTCACTGGGCACCTATTGTACAGCTTTTACAAACAGGATTGAGAACTGCCCAAAACCGTCAGGTAGATGAAAGTGATGGAAATAGAAAGGATGATGAGAGATAGAGACAGCATGCATGTGTGGCTTTTACAGCTGAAAATCTCAGTGCAACATAAATCCAAAGCACTCATATTTTTTAAAAGTGCATGGAGTTATGCTCTGGATGCTTGGTTCATTGTACAAGGAGCCTGTGCTCAACATCCAGGCAGCAGACTTGATGGTGTTAATGCTCCCCCGCAACTTTAAACAGGACTTCTTTCCCTTCTGGAGACTGCTTTCATGCAGCTAAAACAAATTCATTTTGTACAACTGAAGAAGCTTCCCCCATGCCCCCTTTTCTGTTAAAAGAAGGGCTGGATGAGAAAATGCAGCAGTAAATTATCCATGAGAGGAGGCAGACCAAGCCTCCTGTCCTACAGCCCACCCTGACACCAACATTAGGCAGCTGCTGGTTGTGATAAACAGCAGCGTTTCCCAGAGATTTAAAGACAAAGTACACAGAGATGGAGCTACAGCTACACGATTCTTAAATATTTATAACACAATAGTTCAGAGGCACTGAAAATTAAAGGCTTGTTATGTTAGGTATTATATAAACTTGAACAAAAATAAATCTCCTGCTTCGAAGTGTCCAGTTTATGAAAAGTACCGCACCAATGACAGGTTTCAGATTTAAAATTTATTCTTCCTCGTCTTGTCGTTTCTCAGCCTCTTTCTGGGAAAAGCTGGCAGATCTCTGAAGAAGAAAGAAAAATATGACTATAAACCAAGCACCCCGGTGAAAAATCACATTGTCAAGAGAGCAGTTTTCCCCTTTGCTGGTGTCTTGTATGGCTTCATGTACAGTATAAAATGTCTTCTCTTCTGCTGGGTTCATTTGAATTACAATGCACAAAGGGAAGGGGAGAAGGAGAGATTTTTCCTCCTCTGCTGAGTTTAGCTGAGTCTAAGATTGACAGTGCTGGAGACGGACATGGAAATTCAAAATATGTCAGAAATAAGTGGCTAATGTTTTCTTAGAAGCTTTCTTGTAAGGATAGTAAGCTCCCATTAGGACGCAGCTCTTGCACATGTATGCATGTAACCAAACAGCTAACACTGGAGCTATGTAATGCTGAGTAAATCCTTAGAATGTAACAGAAGTAGTCCAAAAACGTATCATTTTAGTCAGTAACAGAATTTGCCTGATCATATAAGGATTGCCCAAGAAGGCATGAGATTTGCTGGGTTGGACAACTCTGTAGATATAATTATTGAGTGTCTGTAAAATAATCAGCTTCAAGAGAGCACATAGATCACAGAAGTCTAGGGTGAGAGAAAATCTGAGATCATGCAGTCCTCCCCTTGCACTGCTTTCCATCACATCTCTGGAGCAAGTGCTACTGGATCATTCCCGACAGGAGTTTCTTTAACCTGCTTTTGAAAACCTCTACTTACAAGGAATCCACAGCTTACCTAAATTTCCATATACATTTTCTTAGACCCAAACTACATTCCATGCCATTGAACTCCAGCTCCACCAAAGAGTGGGATAATGACCTTCCAATTTTGAATATGACAGCCTCTTAAACCAAGAGGAATAAAATAGGAAATCTAAAAGCTAAAAAAAAGCAGGAAAGATCTCGTTAAGCTGTAGAGAGAATTGTTGTACAGGAATAAAAAATATAAATGATGCAGTCGTATGATGCAGAAGCAGCAGTAACAAGCACAGATGTGTCAAGCATGCTAGGAGAAATAAGTCACTGAATGTGAAAACTAAAGAATTTCCTTCTAAGGGCATAAAAGTCTGGAGGCAAATGAGGTCATTTCACTTAGAGAAATGGAGACAGAATACAATCTCCACTTTATTCTCTTAATAAAGTATTCAGGTGTCATTTCTATTCATATTGACAGAAAAGATTCTCACAGCAAGTAGGTGCCTTAGTATCTTTGCAGTGGTTTGGCTTAGGTCTTTATTGCCAGGTGTCTCAAAATAGAAGGGATGACCATGAGAAAGCAGCACGAAATGAGATTCTCTTGGCTCGCTTCGTCCTTTTTGTGCTTCTACAGTAATCCAAAGATGGCTTCAGAAAACTTCCCAAAAGAAAGGGCTCCTCAAATAGCATGAAATTATCAGAGGACACTCATAACTCAATCTTTTTTCATGAAAAGGAAAAATCGTCAGCATATTCCATGTTCCATTCTTTGCATTAAATAAAGAAAAGCAGCTTTTCATCACATCTATTGATATAGGAGATCATTGACGGTCTACTACTTTACCACTCTAAGATCTACTACTAAAGTAAGTAGATAGTACAGTCCTCCTGGCCAAAAGAAAAAGAAAAGATCCAGAGCAGATTCATTGACTGTGCCAGCTCATTATTTCAGTGACCTGTTTTCAACACTAGAAATTAATTATTTTAAGTGTATTAGTTCTTTAAAGTCCTTTACAATGAAACTAAATGTATAATTTTCTAATCTACCTATATTTGACTGATTATTTCAGTTTTAAGGATATTTTCATTAAAGCTTTGTAGCTTATATTTTACCTTACAAGACGATTAAATACAATTCAGAAAGTTCTAACAGATCCTTTAAATGTTCAGCAGACCAAGACTGTACTGCATTGTTAAGGTACAGAATTTGCAGTTTGTTTAACTTCGATGAGCAAGAGTACAGGATGTATCACTCATTAACATGCATAGAAACTTCTAGTTTGATGCTTTCTGCTGAGTATAATTAATTTCACAATTTAATCAGATTACTTTTAATGAAGTTCACGTTTTATTAACTTACCAAGGATAATCACATACATGCCTTGGTAGGCACAATTACACCAGAAGAAGGATCTTTTATCTTTTTTTAACCTTTGCATTCCAAGTAATAAGTATAAAATTCAGATTTTGATTACTCTATATTAACAAGAAGTGTAATTGTTGGCTAACTAGCAAAACATGCCTCACGACTGAACTGATATGTCATCTCTAAGCCTTGTCTTCACAGATTATTTTTCCAAATGAACAGCCTAGTTGGTAATCAAGCTGTTACAAAGCAATGAGAACACATTTTGTATGTGTCCTTCATCCAATTTTTCCTATTACAGCATTAGTGTAATTATTGCAGGTCTGTCTGTGCTTCCTTATGCTGCGAATGTGATCATATACGCCCTTGAAAACTTGAGTTTAAAGACCTGACAAAAGGGAATGGCCGTTGCATAGGCCTAAGGGACTGATCCTTACTTAAGCTAAGGCTGCATTAAGGCACGCTGTCAAGGTAGGAGACTTTAAAGGAAGGGAGCCTTCCAATGTGCACACATTTTTCAGGCCTTTCACTTTGCTGGAGTGGATTAACTATGAAGAAAAATTGTAGTCAGCTGAATGCATTGGCCCTGTGCAATTTTGTGTGAATAAATATTTCCTGCCAAACAATAAGCTCTGATACTTTATCTTTTATTGCGTATAAAGGTGGTGAAATTGTTATAGCTGTTTTCCTGAACGTGCAGTTGCAATGATGATTTGCTTGTTTTCTACTGAAGAATTGTTAAAATTTATTATGTAGAGATATTTTCTCTGAAGAAATGGACTACATAAACCGGTAGGTTTTTCCAGTGTAAGACTTGTACTGAAAATATTAGTTAACATAAAAGCTTTGAAAATGGGTGTTGAGGAGCACTTTGTGGTTTTTTCAAGAGAGGTGACAGCACCATGATACAGACCTCCTTCTTATGTTTCTGTCTGGCCCTAACTGGTATGTCCTTGCTCATTATTTGTTTCGGCACGAGTGCAACAGATTAGGCAATGCACAGAGAGGAAATTATGAACCTTGTCTCAAACATCTTACAGCTCTGAAGAGAAAGATTTAATGTATATTCCTAATATTAATTTTTTATTTAAGTTACTACTCTAGGTACTAAAATATATCATAGAATCATAGAATCATAGAATGGTTTAGGTTGGAAGGGACCTTAAAGATCATCTAGTTCCAACCCCCCTGCCATGGGCAAGGACACCTCCCACTACACCAGGTTGCTCAAAGCCTCATCCAGCCTGGTCTTGAACACTTCCAGGGATGGGGCGTCCACAGCTTCCCTGGGAAACCTGTTCCAGTGCCTCACCACCCTCAGTGAAAAATTTCTTCCTGAGATCTAATCTAAATCTCCCCTCTTCCAGTTTGAAGCCATTACCCCTCTTCCTATCACTACATGCCCTTGTAAAAAGTCCCTCTCCAGCTTTCTTGTAGGCCCCCTTCAGATACTGGAAGGCTGCTAGAAGGTCTCCCCAAAGCCTTCTCTTCTCCAGGCTGAACAACCCCAACTCTCTCAGCGTGTCCTATAGCAGAGGTGCTCTAACCCTCTCATCATCTTCGTGGCCTTCCTCTGGACCCGCTCTAACAGGTCCATGTCCTTCTTATGTTGGGGGCTCCAGAGCTGGACACAGTACTCCAGGTGGGGTCTCACGAGAGAGGAGTAGAGGGGCAGAATCACCTCCCTCAACCTGCTGGCCATGCTTCTTTTGATGCTGCCCAGGATGCGGTTGGCCTTCTGGGCTGCAAGTGCACATTGCCGGCTCATGTTGAGCTTCTATCCACCAACACCTGCAAGCCCCTCTCCTCAGGGCTGCTCTTGGTCCATTCTCCACCCAGCCTGTATTTGTGCATGGGATTGCCCTGACGCACGTGCAGGAACTTGCACTTGGGCTTTATTGAACTTCATGGGGTTGGCACAGGCCCACCTCTCAGGCCTGTTCAGGTCCCTCTGGATGGCATCCTTTCCCTCCAGCATGTCAACCACTCCACACAGCTTGGTGTCATCAGCAAACTTGCTGAGGGTACACTCAATCACAACATCCATGTCACCAACAAGGATGTTAAATAGTACTGGTCCCAGTACCGACCCCTGAGGAACACCAGTCGTCACTGCTCACCACTTGGACATCAACTCATTGACTGCAACTCTTTAAGTGCGACCATCCAATCAGTTCCTTATCCATTGAGGAGTCCATCCATCAAATCCATGTCTCCCCAATTTAGAGACCAAGATATCATGCAGGACAGCGTCAAATGCCTTGCACAAGTCCAGGTAGATGACATCTGTTGCTCTCCCCTTATCCACCAATGCTGTAACCTCATCGTAGAAGGCCACCAAATTTGTCAGGCACGATTTGCCTTTACTGAAGCCATGTTTGCTGCCATCAGTCACTTCCTTATTTTCCATGTGCCTTAGCAGATTTTCCAGGAGGATCTTCTCCATGATCTTGCCAGGCACAGAGGTGAGACTGACCAGGCTGTAGTTCCCCAGGTCTTCTTTTCTACCCTTTTTAAAAATGGGGGTTATGTTCCCCTTTTTCCAGTCAGCGGGAACTTCACTGGACTGCCACAGCTTCTCACAGTGTGATGGATAGTGGTTTGGCAACTACATCTGCCAGTTCTCTCAGGACCCGCAGATGAATCTCATCAGGTCCCATGGACTTGTGCACCTTCAGGTTCCTCGGGTGGTCTCAGACCTGGTTTTCTCCTACAGTGGGTGATTCCTCGATCTCCCAGTCCCTGCCTTTGCCTTCTGCAACTTGGGCAGTGTGGTTAGAGCCTTTACCAGTGAAGACTGAGGCAAAAAAGTTGTTGAGTACCTCAGCCTTCTCCACGTCCCAGGTGACCAGGTCTCCCGTTTCCTTCCTGACTGGGCCCACGTTTTCCCTAGTCTTCCTTTTGTCACTGATATACCTATAAAGGCTTTCTTGTTGCCCCTGATGCCCCTGGCCAGATTTAACTCTATCTGGACTTTAGCTTTCCTAACCTGATCCCTGGTTGTCTGGATAATTTCTCTGTATTTCTCCCAGGCTACCTGCCCTTGCTTCCACCCTTTGTAGGCTTCCTTTTTCTGTTTGAGAAATGTTACTATTAAGATTACTACATTATTATTAAGCTTACTGTTAAGATATCCATGTTATTATCACTGTCCATGTTTACTGTTAAGATGTCCATACTTTGCTACTTCAGCAGGTGCAGCTTGCAGAGCAACACAGCGAATACTTACACACTATTTAACAAATGAAGGCAAAATGAATTTTACCAGCATTTTCCAGTGTAAATATTCAAAGTACCTTACAAATATTGGCAAGATGTCAACATACTTTTTGGACAGTGAAATATTATTGTTCCTGTTGTGGTGGTGGTGAAGTGGTGAAGTTCAGGGCACATAAAATCCCCCTTCCTCCAAATGCTGAGACCTAAACAGATTATTAAGACATTACATTATAATCAAAGAAATCAAGCTATTTTAAAACAATAAACCTTGTTATTTTAAAATTGAAGGCCGGCATAGATGAAGAAGGCATAAGCACAGCATTGTGTGTGCATCATCCTCGTAGGCAAGCTCAGGAAGTTTGGGTTAGATGAACAGACAGTGGGGTGGACTGAAAACTGGCTGGCAGATAGAGCTCAGAGGGTTGTGGTTAGTGGCACAGAGTCTAGTTGGAGGTCTGTGACAAGTGGAGTTCCCCAGGGGTCAGTACTGGGTCCAGCCCTGTTCAACATATTCATCAATGACCTGGATAAAGGGATAGAGTGTACCATCAGCAAGTTTGCTGATGACACAAAACTGGGAGGGGTGGCTGACATTCAGCATGACCTGGACAGCCTGGAGAGTTGGGCAGAGAGAAACCTCATGAAGTTCAACAAGGGCAAGTGTAAGGTCCTGCACCTGGGGAGGAATAACCCCATGCCCCAGTACAGGTTAGGGGCTGACCTGCTGGAAAGCAGCACTGTGGAAAGGGACCTGGGATTCCTGGTGGATAACAGGATGACCATGAGCCAGCCACATGCCCTTGTGGCCAAGAAGGCCAATGGCATCCTGGGGTGCATCAAGAGGAGTGGGGCAAGCAGGCTGTGGGAGGTTGTCCTCCCCCTTTACTCTGCCCTGGTGAGGCCGCATCTGGAGTACTGTGTCCGGCTCTGGGCTCCCCGGTTCAAGAAGGACAACGAACTGCTGGAGAGGGTACAGCAGAGGGTTATGAAGATGGTTAGAGGGCTGGAACAACTGTTTTTATGAGGAAAGGCTGAGGGACTTGGGTCTTTTTAGTCTGGAGAAGAGAAGACTCAGAGGAGATCTCATCAATGCTTATAAATACTTAAAGGAAGGGTGCCAGGAGGATGGGACCAGTATTTTTTCAGTGGTGCCCAGTGACAGGACACAAACTTGACCATAGGAAGTTCCATCTAAACATGAGGAGGAACTTCTTTGCTTTGAGGGTGGCAGACCACTGGAACAGGCTGCCCAGAGAGGTGGTGGAGTCTCTGACTCTGGAGACGTTCCAAACCCACCTGGACGCCATCCTGTGCAACCTGCTCTTGGTGACCCTGCTCTGGCAGGGGGGTTGGACTAGATGATCTCCAGAGGTCCCTTCCAAACCCTGTGATTCTGTGATTCTCTGTGCTTAAGGCAGATGCAAGAACCCTGACTACTTTAAACTACTGTCACTTACTCTGATCAGCTGAACCAAGAATCTGGGGTCAGTAGATCTAGTGTCAGCACTTCATGTTTTTTTCTCTAACACAGTTGGGAAGCAAAGAAGAGGCAGAATGTTTTTTCACTATAACTGTAGAATTCCTGAAATTTAGCATCATTCCATAAGGGGATTTTTACTCAGTTTGTCTCTGCAACCATGCTCTGCTCATAGAAGCTTTTTTTGCTTTGACAAGGAACATTGTAAAGATTTTATGCTACATTAAAATCAGCTCCTGATTCTAGGTCTTCCACCCCTTCCCTTTTTTTTATGATGGCTCTTTTTAATCTAAGTAATTTCATTATTCCATTTATCAAAAAAAGGCAGAGCATACTCTTCACAAAGACCTTTAGCTCTTTTATATTGACAACATTGCAGGAGATTATTCCCCTCAAAGCAAGTGCATTTTTGGTTTACTTGTAAACCTGTTTCATCTTCCCTATCAACCTTTCTTTATCTCTTTCTGTTCTGCATTTCAAAACACAGCAAACAGTGCTACTAATCAGTTGGTATATGTATCACTTGCATAAACTATATAAAATTTTATAATATATTTTATAAAATATTCATATATATCTTGAAATGGTTGTGTATATATGTCTCTATTGAATAACTATATTTATGAGAATAGGTTAGGTCTCAAAAGTTTGTTCTATTCGTTATGTCTTAATTTTATATCATGAAATTCATTGTTATTCCCATAGCCTGTTTGAGTCACATTTAATTGATACACAGGTTTTCCTCCTTCCAAGTAAGGAAGATAATTTTGTCAGTAATGTTCATTAAAATATAACTGATTAAATTATCTCAAACAGTACTTATTTTATTATTCAATCTCAGCCTCTTGAAATGAATCGATTTTTTTTTATTTATTCAAGGCACTCAATCCTCATTCATGAATAAGTCATTATTTGCAGTAGTATTTGAAATATCAATTTTTTTGCTTCTACTGTATAACTCAAAGGCCTACTGGTCCAAATGCCTTTAAATCTCAGTCCGTTTAAACATGAATGGCTTCAATCTGCTTGCAAATTGAGACCAGGTTTACTACAGTACAGTCTAGAGGTAATATTTATTTCATAATTATTGCTCATGACAGCAAATCAGTTAAGACTGAAAATGATATTTCCATTAAAATAAGTTAAGACCCATAATTTTTAAATATGAAACTTTCAGATTAATTTTTACCTTTCTTTTTTGTTCCCTTTTTCTTCCCTCAGTCCTCTTCCATTTTTTATTCTTTTTCCATGTCATATTTCCATGTCATATTGGGGTATCATAACAGAAATTAAAAAGGAAAGGGAAAGCATTGAAACTTTTAAAAAAGACGTACATTGGCTCATTTTTACTAAACATCAGTTTCGTTGGGGGAAGGAGGTTGGTTGTTTCTCAGCTTTTTTGAACAAAACTCTTTGCTTAGTTCCATAAAAACAAAACACCGTTTTAAAGTCATCTTAATAAAACCACCAATGTCCCTGTTTGTCTGGGACATTTAGGAAAAAATGGTTGTGGATATCATCAATTGGAGAGGTTTTTGAGAGATCTCAAAGAGAGTGCTTTTGAACACGTGATTGACAGGCACAGAAGAACATTTTCAGGAACATGAGCACAACATCTCGGATGTAAGTGTGTAACAGTTTACACTAATGTAGGGTCAGACACATGATATTTTCATCCGAGCAATATGAGTAACCTTATACTGAACTACTATGTTAGTGGGAACTATTTGTACACAAGGCAACAAGCATCTTCTTGCATTAAGATTCCTTATGAGACCCTAGTGAGGTCAGAGGTTTTCAATGTTAACACATTTGATGACCCTGTGCTTGGTGACACTGTAGCACACAAATGATGTCAAATCAGTGGTAATGAAGAGCATAAAGCATTTCAGAGTATACTGTTGCATGTCTAACTGGTGAACAGAAATGCACGTGTACAGCAGATGTCTGTGGGGATAAAAGGACAGATTTACATTTTACATTTTTTTAAAGGAGAAGATGTTTCCATATGCTGGGATAGCTGGTTTGTGTCCTTTTACTTGTTCGTGCTAGGCCAGAAAGGTTGTGAGTGTAACAACCATTGAGTGTTCACTTTGTTGTACTGTTTTCTAAATATAGAAAAAAAACCCCTTAATTGTATTTTTAAAATGTAACACATAATTTTTTTCCTATAACGATTCTAATAGCATTCCAATACCCATTTAAAAGGATGGATTTCATTAAAGAGGTATTTAGCAGGCCCATCTTTTTTAAGAGTCTGTGTCAATACATCATAGTACAGTATAGACCAATGTAAGGTATACCTAAAATATAAATATCAGTGCTAATACCAATGGAAAAAATAAAACAGAACTAGTGTAAATGTCAAGGCCTGGACTCCCACACAGGCCAGCTTTCATTTAACACTACAGTAGAGAGCTAGTTTGCATACTTTTCTCAGTAGGTTATTTAACTTAATCACTACAAGAGCTGCCAGTATGTGGGAGCGCCAGCGTCAAGCAGCAGCAGGTTTCCTGACATTACATTGGAAAGTAGTTTTCCTTATGCCCAATTTCCTGACCTAACCGCTTTTTAAAATAAAGTAGGGTGTTTTGGGGTTTTGTTTTTTGGAGGGGGTTTATTCCTGCATATCATATGCAATTTCCACAGGACAGAGAGGAGAACAGACAGGTTATTAATTTCCAGATTAAAATCGTTCTTTAGCACAAGATCCTTGAAAACATTCACATCATTAAAAAAGAAAAACCAACAAAAAAACCCTAGTGCCCTTTGTTCAATATTTCTGAACAACTTGGTACAGTTGAACTCTCTGAGGGACCACAGTGTTTCAGAGGCAAGGTTTTTCAATGTGCTTAAATCAGCTTAACATTTCTTAGCATTTATTTCATTGGAAGGCATATTTAGCCTCCTGACTTACTGCATGACACCTACACATCTGAACCGTACTCTGTAAGAAATGCCAGAGAAGCTCCCTCTCCAAGAATCTGACACGAGCCAGCAGCGAATAGTTAAATAACAACCCAGGAGCTGAAAACAGAACAAGGAAGATCAGGTGTGTAAGGAATAAGATGTGTGTTGAAAAAGATGGTGAAGACTGATCTGTATAAAGAACCATGTGAATAATCTGTTGAATTCTACTAGATAATGTCACACAATATTGTCAAATACATGTAACTGCAAGTCCTTGCAGTGCATAGGCAATAATTAGGAGATAATTTCATCTGCATTGTCAGTTGTGACATAATGGTACATATATATTTTTTGTAGTTACGTGGGATCATCATGATCCATAATGGCGGATGATGTATTTGTTATACATTTCTCCAGAAACATGCCAAGAGAAGCTATGTGATATCCAGCTTCCTGCTGTAAGGGAGAGAAAGTACATAAAGGGGAGAAGTTAGTGATTTTGCTAATAGCTTATATCAGCAATAAATGCAGTACTCTAGTCACCTGGTGGTTCAGCTCTGAAAGCTCATAGGTTAGTGGAAATGAGAAAGTGTTTGAGGCATTAAAATCAGCAAGCACAGAAATATAAGATGCTGTTCTTCCTTCTCCTTACGTCCCATGCTGGAATTAAATCCAGAGGAAAACAAATTACTACTACTTCAAAACCAATTAGCAGAAAATTATAGAGCTCTGGCATATGCTTGTACACTCTGTTTTGCCTTAGAGGCTCCTCTTATAATGAAATAAATGATGGGGGGGGGTGTTTATTACTGTTCTTACAAAGATATAGTCCCAATGGGTGATGATCTAAGAAAAACCTTGCTAGATAAATATTACGTTGTGTATGCCAGGTAGCGTGCTATTTCAGAATATACCAAGGAAATAACATTAACTGAACAAGGACTTTTTATTGGGAGGTAGAAGGCGAGAAAATTACACCAAGTAAGTGATGGGAACACATTACCTGTCTGCTGCCTGGCAAACTCTTAACCTTCCTCCCCTGTGTTCAACTCTCTTTGGTCCACAGCCAAGCTTTGACCTGGCTGCTTAGACTCCACTCAAATATCTGCAGAAACCACCACGTTTCTGAGGAAGCTTTGAGAAAATATGTAGACAGGAACCAAGCGAGATAAGAAAGGTAAAACCGCAGGCAGAGCTAAGAGTGTTAAGGTAAGACTGCCAGCAGCTCATTGGCGGAGCTACATCTAGCTACAGAGAACCACGCTGGGCACTGTAGTTGCACATCTGCTTGCACAGTCTCTTTGTGCGCAGTAAGTGTTGCCTCAACAAAGTGACCAAAAGAGGGAAATCTATGGGTTTTCACCCATTCAGGTATTTTTCAAGGGGAAAAATGATTCCGTATAAAATCTAACATTTTGGTATACTAGAGCCAGGAATCATAGAATCATAGAATCATCTAGGTTGGAAAGGACCTTTAAAATCATCAAGTCCAACCACCAACCTAACACTGCCAAAATCATGTCCCTAAGCACCACATCTACGTGTCTTTTAAATACCTCCAGGGATGGTGATTCCACCACTTCCCTGGACAGCCTGTTCCAATGTTTGATAACCCTTTTGGTGAAGAAATTTTTCCTAATATCCAATCCTAAACCTCCCCTGGTGTAACTTGAGGCCATTTCCTTTTGTCCTATCATTTGTTACTTGGGAGAAGAGATCGACCCCCACCTCTCTACAACCTCCTGTCAGGTAGTTGTAGAGAGTGATAACATCTCCCCTCAGCCTCCTTTTCTCCAGACTAAACAACCCCAGTTCCCTCAGCCACTCCTCATACAACTTTTTCTCTGGACCCCTCGCCAGCTTCATCGCCCTTCTCTGGAATTGCTCCAGCACCTCAATGTCTCTCTTGTAGTGAAGGGCCCAAAACTGAACACAGTATTTGAGGTGGGACCTCACCAGTGCTGAGTACAGGGGGACCATCACTTCCCTAGTCCTGCTCACCACACTATTCCTGATACAAACCAGGATGCTGTTGGCCTTCTTGGCCGCCTGGGCACACTGCTGGCTCATATTCAGCTGGTTGTCAACCAAGACGCCCAGGTCCTTTTCTGCCAGGCAGCTTTCCAGCCACTCTTCCCCAAGCCTGTAGCGTTGCCTGGGGTTGTTGTGATCCAAGTGCAGGACTGGGCATTTGGCCTTGTTGAACCTCATACCATTGGCCTCGGCCCATCGATCCAGCCTGTCCATATCCCTCTGTAGGGCCATCCTACCCTCAAGCAGGTTGACACTCCTGCCTAACTTGGTGTCATCTGCAAACTTACTGAAGGTGCACTCGATCCCCTCATCCAGGTCGTTGATAAAGATATTAAACAGAACCGGCCCCAGTACTGAACTCTGGGGAACACCACTTGTGACCGGCTGCCAACTGGATTTACCACCATTCACCACCACTCTTTGGGCCTGGCCCTCCAACCAGTTTTTTACCCAGCAAAGCATACACCCATCCAAGCCATGATAGGAAGATTGTCCATCTAAATTGTTACCATTTCCTTATGGATGATTTAGCCCAAAATGGTCCATGTAATATTTCTCCTGTGTCTGGCTGCATTTTATTTTCCTTTGAAAACAGACTGGTAATGGTTGTTTGGAGTCAAAGGTTTTTTAGACTAAATATTACTGATTCCACTTGCTGCTGCTGCACAAGTTTTCCATGCAAGTGCTGCTGAGCACTGTCTGAGACCTACCACTGTATTCCAGTAGCTTCATCAAGATAATGGGAATCAGGAGTTATTTATCGTTGCCCACAAGTATTTTGTATAGCATATAGGTAAATAATAGTGCTGGAGAAAGTTGTTCTCTGGCAAATCAGTTGAACTGTGCAACAAAAAGTCATCTGACTTTTTCAGTTTAAACCACTGGTCCATTGGTGTTCAGCCTGTACATAATATCATGATGATGTAATGGTTTTGGATATCCAAACCATTCCAGGCTGATTTTTATTATCTTCCTTTACCAGTCATTACATGTGAAAGTTAGAAATTGCGCATATTAACACCTTTCACTTACCAATATTTTTTTGCAAATCTGAATAAACTGAAATGGTTGAAATAATATATTATTGTTTATCAAACTATTGTAGTGAAATTGGTAAATTGAGAATATTTAGGAAGCATGCTGCTGTCCTGCACACCATTTTGGTGACCAAAAGCACATCTAAAAAAAGCCAAGAAGAATAATGCCAAAAAACATGAAGAGATAATAGTGATCTTGTCCTTTCACGATGGAATCAGTCAGTGTTACACCACCCTACTCAAGCTGACCAGGAAGCCCATTCTGCATCTCTCACAGCAGCACTAGTGTTGAAGGCATACCTTCTGAGAAGCTGAGCACAAAATCATGCATCTACTTTGGCCAAATTTTTGTGCATTTGTTAGCTTCAGTGAGCTTATACAGCATGAGAGGAAGAATTGGCTTGGAACAAGAGAAGAAAGGTTATATTTTTGGCTAAACTAAGAGTCACTTAACTAATGCCACAGGAGTAGCTTTTCTCACTCTGACCCATTCCTGAGGGTAAAGCTTGCCTATTGGGTCTCCAGCAAAGATAAATGAGATATGTTATGACTTCATCAGTCTTTCATGAGTCTGTTCATCCCATAACCCAGTTAGTTTATTCTGTTTATTCTTGATTCGTTGCATCCTGGACATCACCCTGCCAAATCATTTTGTTTTTCTAAAGTTTATAAACTTTTCTGAGTGTGTTGACAATATTCTGCAGTTTCTGGTGGGCTTCTGTGCAGGCAAAAATCCCTTGCACTTCTGTATGCACATTATTTAGCTTTCTTGTTTGCAGCCATGAATCCCTTCGAAGTTTCATTACACTTTTTGGGTTTTTTTAGACCTGAAGCTGTCTGAATTTCTTCTTATAACTTTTCACAAAAACAGTTTATTCCTAGAGTGATGGGGCAACCTGGCTTTAGTGGGAATTCTTCTTCTTGACCTATAGGAGCCAGGGCAGTATGTTTCAGCACCAATTGGAGTAAAATGGCCTTTTGCTAATTTCTGAGAAAATAGTGGAAGTTTTCTCAGACTTACAAAGTCAAAAATTCATATTTTTAGCCTAGTCCCCTGCAGGTGTATCCTTATTTCAGTGTTCCTCAGACTTTTAAGAACCAATTAGCTGATTTCTGGATAGTCAAAGAGTTCTTTGTCTGATGCTTTATTCTAACATAGTTTCCCAATTACGTGCACAGCTAAGAGAGGAAAAATGCCCAAACTAGCTTAACAGATAAACAAACACCCTTGGGGAACCATTTTGGATTCAAAAGCTTTGTTGCTTATTCTATAATATCCCATTCAGTTGTCTATCAGATGTGTATGAGGAAAGTTGTTAATGGATTTAGTGAGAGTGTGGAAGGCTCCACTGTTCACAGATAGGCTTACAAACTGTTTGCCTAAACATGCTTATTTTCTTTTTGTCTAAATGTCATCACGTGTTTTGTGGGCCCTTGTAACTCTTTTGTTAATGTGACTAATTATGCATGTGTATATATATGTATGTATACATATATGCATATGTATACAAGTATCTTCACATTCTCTTTAACTGTACTGAGCCAAATATTGCAGTTTTTCTTTGACTTATTTGCAAGTTGTTGTATCTGTCAATAACTGATTACTGAATTCTAAACTTCGTAAAATTCTAAGTTTCTAAGCACACATATGACCCTACTGAGGGAAAAATTTGAAAGATTTTTGTCTAGCAGTACCACTTCCATTAAAAAAAATGCATTCTAGCTCACTATAGCTCATCTTGTTTTCTGATAAGTAGCTAGATATGGTCCAAAAAATGCATTTTTTGCTCAAAGGAAATTTTCCTAACATAATTTCTGCTCTTAAGTCTTACTTTCAGCTTCTTCTTCTTCTTCTTAAATCTCACTTACAGCTTAAAAAAACAAATTTTTCTTTACTTCCTAATGAAAACCATTAAAAGGTCAGAAAATATATTTGTTGCTAGGGCATCAGACAATACACATCATCCCAGAGAACCTGAAGATGAGGCATGGCAGAGAACATAAAGACTCCATGTTGTGCTCTCTGAGACTGTTGTGAAATGCCTGCAGTAAGGGTTGCCCTTGTGAGTGAAGACAATTACAATCATTATGAAGATAATGCTTACAGCTTTTTTTTCTTATAGAGAAAGCTCTGGCCTGAGTTGCTGTAGAAACATAATGGGAGACAGCCAGTAGTGTGCGGCTGCATTAGAGAAGCTACGTCACTTGCATTGATGTAGGACACAGAAAGGTACAAAAAGACGTTACAAGCATCTTCAGGGTGCTGCAGTTGGGTGAATAGCTGCAAGATTTCCTGCTACTCAGTCAGATAACAAATCACTTGAAGTGGGAGCAGAGTGGAATTTAGACATTCAAATACAAGTCTGTTACTTTGAAAAACACTCTGCTTTCATCTGCTAGTAACCAGAATCTGTCAGTGCCTTGCTGCTTTTCAGAGGTATAACCTAAAAATTGCATTTCTGTGGACGCATCAAAACAGTCTCTGTCTTAACTAGACAAAGCATCCCAAATCCCAGTACCTAAGCAGGATCCAGAAATAAGACATACCACTGCCAAAATTCTTTTTGGGAACTCAATCCAGTAAGAAAGCGTACAGTTAAATTTAATGTATCACAGATTGCCATTCCAGTTACCACTTTCAAAAGGTTATCTGGAGGAGGTGGGGGGGTAACATTTCTTTTTCTGTGGTAGCCTCATGGCTGGAGCCATCCCTGATGGAGTGTGAGGTGGGTGCTTAGTTCCCTTTTTTTCCTGTGAAGCTCAGTTCATGAATGCAGGTATGCCTCAGGAGCCAAACATTGACTTCCAAACTGAGGTCCTGTGCCTGCCACCATCACTCTTAGAACATATTATGAGGAAGTGGCAGGGGAAGTAGAATAAGACTTTAACTCCCGAGCCAAGTATTTTTCCAAATAAATGTTTAGTTAAAAATCAAAGATGTCAGAATACTGAGTTGCAATAAAATACAAAGAAAGGGCCACTGTGTACTGAAAACCCTCTTTAAAACAAAAAAACACAAGTAGTTTACCTAGATTAAGACGTGCCCATGGACTATCATCTGTCCCAGAGAACCCCAGAGTAACACCTGGCAAAAGTAATTGAGATGGATCTATTTATTTCAACATCTGATTGTCAATTTCAGCTAAGGTTGGAAAGGAACAAGGAAATACTCCCTAAGACTAATACCATCCCAAGTGGGCAGAGGGCTGTCAAAGCAATGAGGGGCACATGACTGAGCGGCACCTGGAAATTGTGCAGACCTTCCATCCGGCACCCCAAGGAAGGGCTTTGGGGACAATGACAATAATTAATTTTTTGCTCTCTTCTATTCTCACTCTGCAGTCAGCTAAGATTATGTTTTGTTTTATTTTGTTGTGTTGGGGGTTTTTTCTGTTCATTTTCTCTTCTATTTACAAACCGTAGTGTCAGAATACATCCTGCATAACTGACAATGAAATTATTTGTCCTGAGATTTGAATTGGCAAGTACCAAAATCACTGAGCCAGAACTGCCTACATTGTGTGTTCTTCACCCAATAAATAGTAACAGATGCTCCTCTGCAATAAAATAACTTGAGCATTACGCTATAGAAAATATATCAAACCGCACAAAATGTGAGAAATTTTCTGACTTTTATGAGGACAATTACCTACTCTTGCAAAATATACATACTCAAGAATGCAGTTTTATTTAGAAGAAATCTTTAAATTATTAGGTAGCTAGATTATCAGATGTTTCCACTTCTTTAATGCTTTTTAACCTATCATTTTCCTTAAACTCTTTTAATATTAGTTGAATAATCTCCATAATACTTTTCTAATGCAGCATTGTCCAAATTTTGCAAATGGACAACTTCATGCACAGACACTTTTAAACCAACATTTCCAAAATTGTCTTCCTAAAATCAGGTTACTAACATGTGGGTTTGAGTACTTAGTAACCCATATCAAAACTTTCTGAATACATATGAATTGTTATTCAATTCAATAATAACATCTGACATTCAGCTGCTGTAAAACTCAGGACACATTTTGGAGTGAAGGAATGTGAATCAGAGAAGGTGACCAAAGCACAATGTTCCTAACATCTGCCTAGGCTCCTAATATCTACCTAGGCTCCTAATTTAACTACCACACTAACATTAGCTAAAAAAACCCCTTAGTCTCCCAGATCTCTGCTGAATACTTTATGCTTCTCTTGAAGAAGGTTATATTTTTCTCTTCCATATTCTTGTGCTACCTGACATCCTATTCACAAAGAGATGGTCTTCATTGTTTATGCAAGAAACAGTGATTTTGAAGTGGTATTAATGTCAAAATTAGGTGGTCTTTCCATTTCTATAATTATTCCTAGCAGATATTTAATTAAAGAGACAAATGTCAAAAAAGATCATTAGCTGGTTTCCAAACTCTTTTGTTGCTAGGAGTCATTTCCCCTGCAAGCCAATGTTATTAACAGTGACACTGCCATACACCAGTGTGCCACACTTGCAGCATGGCGGGAGAACGCACCAGTGGTGTCCACACCTGACAAAAGCAGCCCATGGCGGGGACCTACATCTACTGGCCCTGGGTAAAAGACCCCATGTATATAGCAATATTATGGTAGTGCAGCTTTAGTTTCAAGTAAGAAAGGGAGATTTTGAGCACAGAATATGTAGGAAGTACCCATAATTTGAATTATCCTCCACTTGGCTGAGCTCTGAAGCCAAGGAGGGAATGTGTGGGCCAGAAGTGAGACTTCTCTTGTGCCCTGCCTTGGCTGATCCCCTTGTCAGTCACACAAAAAGCGGGTGTCACAGCTGGGAACAGCCATCTCCACCCAGCATGCTGCACATCACAGCTAGCAGCAACCATCCAGCTGGAAGAGAGAAAGCACAGGATGATTTAATATATTTTTCCATTTGCTAGCCTACTTCTCTTTGCCGTTTCCCTGCGACAATGAACAAGACAAACACTCTGCTTTTTGGTCTTTGTAACCTGGGAGGTTTGTTAAGATTATGGACCCCATAAGATGTAACATTTCTACCCACTACCAGCTCTCTAAGTGAATCTGTGACTGCTCATTAAATCAGCTACTTACAGAGAACAAGCGCCCGCTCAGAGGTCCCTGCTGGTTACAGCCAGGCAAAAGCAGCAGCTTCAGACAAGTGTGGTAGAGTGGGCAAACCCAAACTGGTACTGATGGCATCCCTGACCCTTTGCCAGCATGACAGCCGTACATTTTGTAGAGGTTATTCAGCTGGCACAGTTGCAGCTGAAGATAGTTGTTATTAGAGGCTTTCTTCCTGGGACACCATCAGACTTTGCTCCTTTTCTACGTTTACATAGAGACGCATGTGTAACCAAATGCAGCACTTAAAAGATAGGAATAAAAACATATATTAATTTGTTTCTCTTCTGTGTGAAATGTAATTATACTGACCTTCTAATGTCACAAGCTCCCCCATAAACAGATTAAAAACAGCTTTTAGTTGTTTTTGATAACTAGATTTAATGGTATGTGCTTCTTAGCAGCCAGAAACATGTTACCAGAGCAGCAAGAAGTTTTACATAACAGACCTTTTCAGATTTTTGTGTAATAACAAAACCAGTTAAATATATCAAGACAAAGATCACAAAGGTGGAATGAAATATAAATGCTAGTGAAGGCAGTAATCGCAGAGTTAGATCTCAGGCAAGCTGTCTTGCAAGTGACTACTTGGTCAACCCAGACAGTTTTGTTACGATTGACGGGACTGTCAGGCCTAAAAAAAGAAAAAAATCACTGCAACGTCACTAATCATTGAACTTGATGAACACAGAACAGCCCTTCATCAGAGTATAGGCATCTCTATAGTCCATCCACTTTCTAGTGGAAGCCACAGGTCATTCCTAACAGTTCACAAAGTGAATTAAGAAACTGAGCATAACTGTAATTGTTTCAAGCCAAGGCACATTTCATAAGCCAAAACAATACTTTTCACTTCTGACAATTCCCAGATGATCCAATGCTTTGTTTTATTTAGTGTGTGCTGAAAACTGAGCTGACCCTTTTGGTTAGATCTTCAAAACCAGCAAACTGTCACATTTCTGTGTGCCTTACACCAATGATGTGCAATATGATCAGAATCGGAGACCAGCACACAGTCAGGACAGGAGATGGAGCATGTAGTTTTCTCAATGCCTTTGCAGCTCTGTGAAAGCTTTCTTTGAATACATAGGTATTGGATACCAGGTGGTATGTTTCACTTTTTTACTTTAAATACAGGCTTGTCCATAATGATTCTAGTAAATGTGACTTGCTTTGGCTTAGAAATTCCTAGGGAAATAAACACACAAATCCATTCAATTTTCTATATAATGTCTGTCATATCCTTTGCACTGAAATAATTAACGAGAAATACGCGCTTTGGATATTTCCTTAGAAAATGACCTGACTTTTTAGAGAAAAAGTGGGACAAAGAACAGGCTCAACAAATACCTCTTAGGAATGAAATAGGTGTTATAGGAGGGTGGACTGTATATGACCCCAGCCCATATGGAGAAAGAAGTTAATGTTGTGCAGAAAGAAATAATGAACTGCCCAGCAATTTAGCAGGGATTTTCTTTAGATGTTCTCTGCAGCTTTCCCTGCTGTCTCCGCTGTTGCTGTCAGATGGTAGGACCACCAGAGTGCAATGGTGAGGGATACTCTGAAATTCAGATCTCTTTAGTCCACAACAGCCAGTGACTGAAAATTCCAGTGTTAACACCCAAATGCCTGTGAAAGCCCGTAGTCTCAGGAACCTTTCTTATGGACATCTGTGCTCCATTATACATTAGGGAGAGGTATGGCTTCCAGCCCGCCCTTTCTTTCTCTCTTTTTTCCATCCTAACAGATCAGCAGGTGCTGTTCAGCTCTTTCCTCCAAAAGGTCTTCATAATATGTCTTTGTCCCTGCCTGGCAACCATGAATTCAATTTTCCTTGGGGATGCTGCTGAGACGCAGGCTGCAGTAGCTGTTTGGCTGTATGGCCCTTCTGCAGCCTCTGGCAGCTGCTTCTATAGTCCTCTTCTGCTCTGCCTCTCTGCCCTTCCTCCCTTTATTCTCTCCATACATGAACTTCCCTTATTTCTCTTTAGCCCACACTGCAGATGCTATGAATGTTTGCTCTTCAAACCTAGAAAACCAGAATGATGGGATGTAATAAAACAATCTTCTTGCTACCCATGCTACCCATCTGAGATAGGCCAGCATCAAGCATATGCTACACACATGTCTACAGATGCATGAAAGGACTTTCCTAATCACAAAAGAATCTGTAGCATGGGGTTAAAATTAACCCCTCCCCACTTCTCCTCCAGAAGATTCAAAATTTTTCTTCTGCTTTTTTAATAAGGGAGGCTAGGAAATCAATCAGTAATTCATGACAAAAATGTAATGGAATACATCTCAGGCTCAGTAAAAGGGAAACTTAGGAAGAAGAGAATATAGATGAACTGAATTGGAGGTAGAAAAAAAAAAAGGGGTGAAAAGAAAAGAGAGAGGAAACTTTCTAGTTAAACTCAGCCACTGACATGTATTTTCTGACTGGGAAAAAGAAGCCTGTAGCTAGGTATCAGAACAGCCTTGGTAATCTCAAGAATCACAGCCAAGCACTAACTATACCACAACAAGTTATTCCAAGATCAAAATCCATACATGACTGTGTCAAACCTTAAAAACAAATTAAAAGGATATTTTCAGAATGGAGAAGGAAACAATAAAACGTGGTTCTCCTGCTTATAAGTCAAATGTCTCTCTTGCCCACTTTATTCTGTTGCATAAAATCTAGTGCAAAGCATGCACTTTAACATTCACTACCTTAGGATGCTCAACAGGATCTCTCCTGCTGATTTGCCATGTAGGAATCATGGCTCTTCAGAAAAACTATAGATATAAGACACAAATCATTAAAGACATCATTTTAGGGTTTGCATCTGTGTTTGAAATAGCTGATAGGAAAAAAAACCAACAAAACCACCACACGAAAAAACACCAAAAAACTGAACTAACCTACTTTAAAGTCAGGGAAAAAGAAATAGGCTTTAAAACTTCTGCTTCTCTTTTGAGATTGCAACACTACTGCCACATACTGCTGAGGTGGAATGGTACTTCAGCAAATGAAGTAAATCATCGG
>VFFE01007111.1:1454013-1557200 GCA_008921705.1 Burhinus oedicnemus | reverse complement strand
CCCTTAAGCTGCTGAAGAAGAAAAAATAACAGAGCCAAAGCACCTTAGGCCAGTTTAACAATGCTGTGTGCTACCAGAGTAATACTCTCCATGCTTCTGCTTTAGTCAATGCAGTAACCATATGCTATTTTCTCTCTCTTTGTTTTTTATGTTTCACAAACTGTTCCTCCCTAGCCTTTTGCCATGAGCCAGACAGGAGTGACTCATCTGTTCTGGGATTTAAAAGGCACATTCTGTAAGCACAGCTCGTAAGTCTCACCTGCCAAAAATAAAGCTCCCCAAAGTTTCTTCAGAGATGAGTTGTCCAGTCTCCCTTAGTACCCTGACTTCAATCACAGGATTGGTATTTACAAGTATTTTATCTTTCATTTGTTTGTTTGTTTTTAAACTTATTCTTGAACTTCTGACCTGATGGCAAAGTGCAACAGCTGTGTTGTGCCTGCCACCAACTTTGTAGAAGAAGGTAAACTAGGAGGAGGTCAATGCCATACCTATAAATCACACCCAGGGAAAGCCAGAGATTAATTGAATACAAACGCTTAACAGAAGGTGATGAGAAGAAGTGAATATGTAGTTGTTCAGTTTTATTGATCTTGGGGGAAGTATGGTTTCAAGCCACTGAATGCTGTGGTGCCTGCATGTAGTTTCCATAACTAGACAATTAGGTAATTGCCCCTTACTGCTGGCTCAGAACCAAAAGACCTCAGAATTTCACCTAGTGCAATACTGAGACAGAGAAAACATTGGGCCTGACCCATCGTTTTTAATGTCCTCTCTCCCGAGCCTTGAAGATCCACCTCTGAAACGTGAACAGAAAGCTTTCCTGTCACGCGCTAGTGCACAGCTCTCAAAAAGGTGTCAGCTGAAATAGCTGGGATATAATCTCTTCAGGGCACGCTGAATTTCACCCGGTGTAAGTTGGCACCAACTTCAGAGTATGGAAATGCGTTGTTTGGTTATGCTTGTGTATGAGAAGAAACATGTAAGTCTGAGTATGACCCAAAAAGGACCACAAAAGGTGTCACTCAGCAGAGGAGCATGGGAAGGAAAGCTTTTAACAAGATTGAAACTAAGAAATGTTTGCAGTGGGTAAAAGGTAAAGTTGCTTAAAGCTCAACTTCAGGACAGTATTAACATGTGTTTCTATTTCAGCTAATTTGTTGACAAATATACTGTCTTATCCACTTTCTCCTACACTGGGGAAGAATTGCTATCATGAACAGAATGATTGCAACATCGTTAAAATCATTGAGACTGTGTTACCTTACACCATGACGAATGTGGAGCATTCTTTCTAACACATATATCTGTTCTGATTAAATGGCGACACGTGCTTGTACTGGTTCAGGGGAAGGAGGACAAAGAAATGTTGTAGATAAGAATAGCAGCTGGTATTTTTAGGATAAGGTCAGCACAAATTTATTTCTCATGCTGTTCTACACCTGAGATCCTTTTCCCTTCAAAGCTGACCTGACTACTAAGTCAAGTAACAGTGAAAGTTCAGCAATAGCAGGTGTTTTCTTAATTGAACTCTGGTGGATACTCACAGCCCATTGTAGACTCATTCATTCACTCACTTCTTTTTCTATCCATTTTTTTCAATTAACCTTTCTTTTTAGGAACTTGGAATGATCATTTTGTCCCAGAAAAGTTGCTTCTGTGCAGTAGGTTGTGCAAAGATGCTGTCATATAGAAATCAGCAAATACTAATACATTACTCCTTTGGTTTAGCATCTTCTGGAAATCCTGAAATGGAATAGATCCCAGCAGGGGAGCATGCTGCTCAGGCAGACAATCTCATTCCTTCAGACACCACATGGGAAGATGCTAGTGTTGAAACATGTCTTCTGCATATGAGAAAGCATTTGGGTCACGTTCACTGAATTTCTCGTAAGTAACTTTTGAAAGGAAACAGGTAGGTTGTCTTTCTTTTGGTAGACAAAAAGCCCACTGAACTGACACATAAGCCCATAGTGGGTCTCAGTGTTACTGTATAAATGCTGAATAACTCCACTTCAAAACTGGAAAATACTGGATCTTACTTTAGTGAGAAAGACAGCATTTTTTGTGCCCATTTACATTAATTCAGGACAATGTTTTGTGGTTTTCCCTGTAAGTTCAGGCACTGCCATGTGTCAGCTTTTTAGACCCAAGATTAATCCAGTTGACCCTGGTTTCACTTGGGTGGAAATCTGACATAGTGAAATATATAAACTGCCTTTGTTCACGTTTAGATTTGGCTACTGTTCAAGTCATGGCATTTGTAAGTTTAAAAGTGTATGTCAAGCATGTAATAATAGTATAAAAATCTAACCGTTAATTAACATTTTGACAATGCCTCCGGTGTGTGAATTAATGCAGTTAAATCAAGTATGCTAATAAAAGCCAAGAGAAAAAAAAACAAAGCAAAGGAAATGCAGCCTTATGGAAATTCTTCACTCTGCTGTGACATAAAGAAATTTAGAATATATACCTTCTAGAAAGGGCTTTGGATTTAAGGTGGGAGCACAAAGGATATTTTTAAAATGCTATTGCCAATCTCATAAATATTTCTGGGATTTTGCACAGCATTTTGAGAACTATCTATAAAATACCAAGTCTATTCACACACAAAATGTCACAGGACTTCTGAAAACTAATGATACTCCATATTCTTATTGTTAGTCCTTGGCTGATTTTTTGACCAGCATTTAAACATTCCTAGGCCATGTCTATTCATGGCAGAAAATAAATATGATCTTAAATTTTGAACAATGCAAGGTGATGCAGTCAAAATGACAGACAACATATTTTGTCTCCAAGCATTAGCTCTCCTGAGAACATCATGAAGTTCTCTAAAAGCAAGAGAAGAGCCAACACATTTTTCAGATGTACTGTAAAACATACCTAAGATGCATTTTATTCTCAGCAGCTTTGGAAATGTGAAGTCCCATTAAACAGAGTTCTCCAGCAACTCCATTGTCCTGTCCCAGAGAAAAGCCATCCCCATTCCTGGACCAATGAACACCTGTTAACTCAGCTGTGCCTCATTCTCTCAGCTAAAGTACATAGGATGTAATCACACATACTGGACTTTCCCAAGCAGCCTGGCTATAGTGTCTCAGCTCCTTTTCCAGCTAGCATCCAGAGCTTCCTAGGCTATGGCCATGTCACTGAGGGACGTAATGCTGGGCCCAAGGCTAATAGATGGCCTGGCTTGCAGTCACATTGCTTTGGGCTATCCCTCATGATAACACATTGCTATCGAGAGGGCTAGTTGGAACAGTCCAGGACAGACAGGGTGACCTAAATACTATGAAGCATAGATGCTTGTGCTTGTTCTTTCATGTTCATTTATTTAACAGCATAGATGTATCAGTAAATCACGCAAACTATACAGTGTTGGGCTCCTGGGTATGGGTTTCGTTCCAGCACGTGGAGGGATTTTTTAGTGTTGTCATCTAATTATCATTCATCATTCAAAGACAAAGTGGTAGGAATTTGCTGAAAGGAGATCAATCTAAATAACAAGTAAAGGAGAATGAGATTGTTTGTTATATTAAATTATTTCCTTTATCTTTCAAATAGAGAGAGAAAGCAGACATGATATTCCAAATTTAAATCTGACATTTGGACGTGTTGTTTAAAGTATGGATCCTTCCTAGGGCAGACAAATGATAAGCATAGCCCTTTTGTAACACTGCAGGTATTACTTGATATCTGGTGGGCAAGCACTGTAGACACTCAACTTCTTCACTTGTTTTGATCTCTACAGCAATATATCCAGGTGTTACTTTGTCAGCTTTTTTATTTATCTACGATTCCCCTCCTAATTCTGGGGAATGCTACAGTCTATTCACTAACTGGCTGCATGTGCCTTGCTTTGTTTTTCATACAGTTGGCTGAAACCTGGTTGGGGGTTTTTTTTCCAGGTGTCTTTGGTTGTGTAATGATGCTTTGCTGCTTGGCTTAGGAAAAAAAAAAGACAAAAAAATATGATTTCTCTTATCACTTTACCCTGTGTGGAATCCTCGCTGAAATGAGACTTTCCAGACATATGGTACTCCCCAGGACCCATAAAGTTGTAGCAGTGTTTCCTAACAATTTCAGTATACGTTAATAGTAGTTAAAAAATTCACTAAGCTGTGTTGGTTTCTTCACCTAGGCTATTTCACCCACACGGTTACAAAGCAGAGTACAGTATAGGAAAGAGGAGGCTTTGTGATACAGCATGTGTTTTATACATATTTAAAATAACTCATTCCCATGCTGACCTGGCATGTATATGAAAATCTTCTGTGACTAATTTGATTTTAAGCACACATTTCCTCAGAAATTTGCTCATTATTCTTAGCTTCACCGTAGTGTTTTAGTTCTTAGTTTTAGATTATTTTCTTGGGTTTGCTCCTTTTTCTTCGTTGCTAAATTTTTCAGTAAACTTTCCTCACAGGTAGCATTGCTGATACCAGCTGGAATCAATTACTTATCCTCAGGGCTCTACCACACCTGTCACTAATAATTCAACCAGTTTGGTTTGATAAGAAAACACTGTTAGCAATAGAGGACTGCACTTCGATTCCACAAGTAATTAAAATTGCAACTTGTAAATAAATCCACAAGACAATTATTCCTACATTTTTTTCTGTTTTCTCCTTGTGAGTATTCTAGGAAATGAGAAATGTCAGTAATGTTTGCAGACACAGTGTTTTAATCACATATTAGACTAGTCATAATCTGAAATTTGCAATTGTTATCATGGATATTTACACTACAGTCTGATAACAGAATGGAAACAAACAATGTGCCGTGTGTGCCCACTGAAGACTAAGCAACCTGCCTCAAATACTTGCAATTGTCTCCTCTCATTTGATTTACAACCCACAACTTATTCTCCCAGAGGTAATAAGCTGCATCTTTTTTTTCTGACTGCAGAGGGCTTTGGATCAGATCATTACTGCCTGATAACAGTCAAGGCAAATGGTGGAATTTATAAAGCCTTCAGGTATGAATTTAAGCAATTAGCATTGTATTAGCAGCCTACAAATGTGATTTGAAAAGAATCCCCTGAGATATGCACTGCTATCAAAATCCATTTCTTTACTCTTCCTTTTGGCTCTCTGTAATAACTTAACTAAAAAGAATGAGAATGAATGACTCGGTCCCAAAAGGAGAAGTTAGGTTGGCCTTTTTGTATAATAAGGCAAAATGAAAGCACATTTGCAACGCTTACATAACCTTCAGAAATGTGAACTTAACTCTCATCATTGTGACAGTGACAGCTTATATTTGAAGTAGTCCCAGGACAATTTCTTTTTATCCTTTATATTCTCAGCTAATCAAGGGAAAGGTTCCTGGCTATTCATTTTAAAATCCTGCAGTAACTCTAACAGTAAACATTCCTGTTAGAAGGACTCGGAAAATACTTTTTTCATCCATAGAAAATGTTGAGTTACTGGTGGAAAACAACTGAAAACTCATACACTTTTCTCCAAAACTTGTAATACTTTAGTTCCAAACTACTGTCGTGACACCTTCTGCATCCTTTCCCTTGGCAGATCCTTGTGGCATCTGCTACTGCTCAGTGTCATCTGCCCTTTTGGTTAAGAAAGTTAAGAATGTGACTGACTAGTCTTTTTTTAATTGCTACCGTATTTGGTTTATGTGGCAAGGTTTTGGTAGAGGGGGCTGCAAGCACAGCTTCTGTGAGGAGATGCCAGAATTGCCCCCGTGTTGGACACAGCCAGTGCCAGATTGCTCCAAGACAGAGATGCTGCTGGCCAAAGCTGAGCCCATCAGTGATGTTGGTAGTGCCTCTGTGATAACATATCTAAGAAAGAGAAAGGGTAAAAAATCTGCACAACAGCAGCTGGAAGAGAGGAGTAAGAATATGTGAGAGGAACAACTCTGCAGACACCAAGGTCAGTGAAGAAGGAGGGGGAGGAGGTGCTCCAGGTACTGGAGCAGGGATTCCCCTGCAGCCCATGGAGAGGACCGTAACGACACAGGTTGTCCCCCTGCAGCCCATGGAGGTCCATGGTGGAACACATACCCACCTGCAGCCCACGGTGGATCCCATGCCTAAGCAGATGGATGTGCCCTGAAGGAAACTGTGACCCTGTGGAGAGCCCACTTTTTTGACTGCCTTGAAATTCCTGCAGAAGGTGTAGCAGTGAAAGTTCAAGAACTTCACCTAAAAGCTCTCTGAAGAAGTGGTTCTGTCTTTTGTACACATTTTTCAGCTTTTTTTTCCTTTCGAAACAGAAAATAAAACTAGGCTATCTGAGGACTTGCTGTTTCAAAAAGACATTTGACAGACAAGTATATCCTTTCTCCAGTAATTCCTAATTCTTTTGAAATTATAGAAGTAGAAACACTGAGTGGCAACATATTACACATCTTCTGGGATGCTGATCTTTCATGAAGAACCCCAAACAGTGTACAACCCTGTAATTTTCAGTATCTTGCAGTTATTGCACAGATATTTCATAGTCTCCTGTCTTCTTCTCTTGCCTCTTTGCCATATGACATCCTGGCTATGGATTTACTCAAAATCACATGCAGAAAAGGGGTTAAAAGACATCAAATGAAAGCAGAATATTGTCTCTGAGAAGAGTGGGATTACCAAACCAGAAACCCATGTTTTTTGGAAAAATCCCTTGTGTTCCCCTCAAAAATATTCCCAACATCTTTAAGATGAAAAATTCACAGAATAAAAAAAAAAAATCAAAATTTCAGTTTGCTCCTACATTTTGTTTTATTGTTTGATATTCTCCAAATAAATACAAAATGGTCTGCTTACCATTAAGCATTTTTTCTACTTATTCAACATGACTTTTTTAAAATTTTTGCCATTATGTATTTATGTATCTGTCATTTCTTTGTTTTTTCTGCTCCTTTGCCAACTGTTAGTATTATATTAAGCTGATGGTGTGGAAATTCCTGGATAATTGGCTTTGGACAACACCTCTTTCACTGCTGAGTGATGATGGACATGTGACGAGGCATGAAAAGCACCAGCAAGAAACACAGAGATCATTAGGTTCTTGTTGTGCAAAGGAGACGCTTGGGCTCTTCTCCTCCAGGCAAGAGAGGCTGGGCTGCAGGCTGGGGCCAGGTGTCTGTTCTTTCTATCTCAGTCCCTTCTCATCACTCTGGATGTGTGACCAGACATTTTGATGCCAGGGAACATTCCCCTCTAATTGTCTAGGGCTGAAGGCAGGAACAAGTTGACCATCCCAGCTTCCTCTCTCCAGAGAGGTTTGGTGCAGTGTGTGCTGTGGTCTCTGGGGCAGGAGAAGGCCCAGCCATCAGGGATGCAAAAGCTGCAAAGAAGGCATTACACAAGACACACACGAAAAAAATGTGGACTGTGAACTGCAGAAATGGTTATTAGCCATCTAAAAGAAGACGTAAATGAAAACTTTTACTGACAAGACTGTAGAAGTACTCGGGCAAACCTGTTATGTTGGTCTCTTTCAGAGATTCCTTTGATTTTTTTAAACTCTTCTACCAAAATGCACTCTCCAAAAGTTCTGTCCAAGACTCTGTAACCATAAAGTGTCTCTATCCAGTGAATGGGTATTAAATTAGAAGCTGCCCTAAGGTTGGGTGAGAAGCAGTGCCGACAGACTTAACAATTTCAAGGACAGCTACACATGCTGCTACAATACATGGGGCTTCTCTGATAATTTTGCGGAAGACATTGAAGTTCTAACAAACAGATAAATAAAATCAGCTTTCTGTGTGTAGCAATAATAATAATATTTGCTATTAAATACATATGGAGTACAAGCAAGTTATATGGTTTCTTTCATGGGGAAGAACAGGTGGTACTGAAGGTAAAATCATTTTAGCGGGAAAGATTTAGCAACAACTAATGTCTGGAAGTTTTAAACAAACTGAAATAAAAAGTAAGACCTATTTTTTAACAGGAAAAATTATTAAACACTGAAACATGCTACTAAAGGAAGAGACTATTTCTTCTGAATTTGAACAGAAGTGCAGTTCAGTAAGAGGTTAAACAGATTGAATCATTTGACTACACTGGTGTTTGACCTAAATGACTTGGAATGTGAATCTTTCTGATTTAAAAATGGCAAACAGGAGTTGGTAGGTTTGAGCTGCTTGGATCCAGGCTTTCTGTCATAGAGAGGCATGACGGCATTGGGTGGGACCGGGTTCTTGGCTAGCTTTTACGTCTGGTCACTTGAAACCCGTGTTATGCAGAAAAGTGAATAGCCTTCCAGATAGGACTTTGTCAGCATTCTTCTTGTCCTCAGTGCAACACATTATACATTCTCACCTGAATAGGCATGAGTACATTCCATGCATTAGACAGGCGTTAGATTGAGGCACAGAAAGTTTTATTTTCAGAGTCATATATTTAGGAGTGTTTAATGTGAGCAGGTATATTTCTGCTTATGTGTGAAAGCTCACGCTACTGTTTCACTCTGTTAAACCCTAGAAAAGACTGCAATAAATTTGTTATTACTATCCTATAAAATAATTATGAATAAAATTCCTTTGATGCAAATTTCCTTGGCAATTTTAACATTAACCATGAATAGATTGAAATATTCTACATAGCTTTAGAATCTCCCTACTAAAAAATGAAAAATACTTAATATTCTTTTTAATAAGAAGTGGAGACGTTAAACATTCTGCCATTGAAAGACCTGTTGACAGTAAATAGAACATCTGAAATAAATGTTAATTCAGGTGACTCTGCCTATTTTTATTCTTCTGCTATTTCTCTTCTTCTTTATTTGTAACACTAAAGTCAGCTGTATAGTAGTATTATCTTTGTTTCTCAGTTTCTGTGCTCCTGCTGCTTAATCTTCATCTGTAATGATGAAGTCTCCCTCTGTAGCAAGAAAACACATTGTCAAAAATTTAAGGCTATGGCTTAAATGAACAGACAAAAAAACTGCTTTAAGGAAAGAGTTGTTTTCATCAGAAAAAAGTCTTTAATGACAGAGCTGAAAGACAAAAATCTCTAGAGAGTATTCAGCCACAGTTTAAAACCTGCAAGAAACAAATTATTCCATTGCAACTCAATGACTTCAATTGATCTGTTCTGGGTGTACCTCAAAATGATGGCGATGGATACAGGGTTCAATATTTGTATTAAACAAAAATCTCTCTTCAATTTCTGCATAAGGATTTTGCACTAAAAGCAAAGAATCTTCTGTCTGTGTCCTAGAAAAGGAGCAGACTTTCTAACATTTTGATGCCCAGTTTTCTTCCCTGTGTCTTTAATGATTTGCACCGTAACGTTTCAACCTGCATCCCTTGTTCAGCCGTGACCCCCTCCAGTGCTGCTGGGACTGACCTTAGCTCTCCAAATTCAGTTCTTCAGCAGACCTTTAAAGACCAAAAGAGAGAGAAATCTGTGGAGCACTGCAGGGTCGAGGGGCAGCACTCCAGAGGTCAGCAGCATCTCTGGCTTTGGGCTACATCCACTGTCTGGCATCACTGAAAACCCAAAAGAGTGTTTCAGCAGTAATATGAATTTACAGCTAGAAAGATCAATTCCTTGACATCCTCTTTGTAGACTCAGGTGAAAGAGAAATTTCTGTGTCTAAAGAGACAAGAGCTTCTGTGAAACCATAGCAATAACTGCAAAATTGTTTCATTACTCCTCAGAGGCTGTGAAGCCCATTCACGTACCTGCTCTGTAATCCACCTTTGAGCAGGGACAGGATCAGCCTGTATTTAGGCTCCTTTAATACTGTTTTGAGGAAATCCCCCTGTTTACCACATGGAAGCTGTTTCAAAATGTCTGTATGAGACCTACTGAGTGCAGGTTTGAGAATATTGGAAGGGAAGAAAAAGGACAAAAATAAGCCTTAATAGGGCTTGTTAAATCTCCTTAATGTACAGAGGTAGCAGTTCTAGATAATTCATCATCAAATATTCATAATGCATAAACTGTTCTGCTTAAAACCCTCTTTTGGCTGAGCACACCATTGAATGGGGAGTGCTGGGAGTTCGTACCACTGCTCACATACTTCTCCTTGACCCTTCCTGGGTTTAACAAGTATGGACTCTCTCTTTTCCTTAACTAAGACTGGTCTTGGAGTGTAAAATGTACAGATGAGCCCTACCTTGGTATTTCATTGTGGTTCCTCATGAGCACATCTTTGTTCCTGATCTGACAGCTCCTCTCAGTAAGGACAAGGATGACAGCGTTCACCAAGGCTTGGCATGTTGAAGAGCAGCTCGTGAGAGGTAGCCAGCCAACCTTTACTCTTCCATCAGAAGTATAGCCAGCCATTTAAAGTATACCCAACAATCTGGTAAGCCTTTTTTGTCCGTTAAAATACACTGTGAAATGAAGCATTTTTAAAGGAAATAAAAAAGCAATATTATTTCACCTGTGTGGTTGAGCAGCCCAACTATTGAAGTGTCACATGGAAACACAGAGTGAGATCTTGAAGGTATTTAGACAATAGTGGTAATTTCTGATGTCTGAATCATGTAATTTCTCTGCTAGTCCTTTATAAGAATGTAAAATAATTAACACCCCAGCTGCTACCCGGGGTCCATTGCTCTTACACTCTTCCATCGTTCACAAGGGTGGTATTAGGGATGTCAGAGGGCACACTCCTGCTTATTCCCATCCATATCCATCATGAACCATCTGCTTATGAATTTGCCTAATGCTTTTTGAACCTCTGGTAGCATCATCCAGCTTTTTTTTTCCCCAGCTCAACAAATTTTGAAAGTTCATTATTCACCATGAAAAAACTCTGCTTTCTGTTAGCTGTCAAATAAATTTTGTAATAGTTTTATTGCTTACTCCTTAATTCTTATATTATGGGATTTGACGAGTAATGGGTCTACATTCACCTCATCGATCACTTACATGACTTTGCAAACCTCAAACACATTTCCATTCTGAGACAGTTTTCATATATCACCTGACTTATTAACAATATAAAAGAATAATCAAGGCAGAAAAAGAACAGCTCAATTACTGTATAAAAATGGCTTATATATTCTTCCTATTTAGGGAACATATAAAAATTTCTATAACATTATTATATACTTATCAGTTAAAACAACTGATTATAAAATAGACATTGTCCAGCAATTCAGTACTCAAAAGAAATTTGTCCGTGATGTTATTTAACAGAGGTCTGATGGCAAGCATTGATATTTAAGTTATCCTTATAGTGATATTACTGTGACTATGCAGCTCTGGGAGTTAATGTTAGTTGTGGCTAATTATTTTCAGGTGCTTGTCACTAATAGGTGTGATTGTCACTACTGTACAGGGTATGTCTAATAAATTAATTATCCTGCTTGCTTAAAAACTTAATGAGTTGTGTATATAAATATTATAAGACCGTGAAACAGACTGCATTGTGTGTGCTACTGTAGTGCTAAAGTTCGTTTTCCCAACTACTTGTAAAAAAGATATATTAAGAATTATTTCTATTTCCATCAGCAAAAGTGGTTTTAAGATTGCTCAGACCTTCTACTGGCCGTAACAGTGGACTTAACCTACAAAAGCACACTTCATTAGTATAAGAGACAGATATGTATTTGTATAGATATGCATAAATATTTATTAAAATACAATTTTTACATACATGAAATTAATTTGAAATTTAATCATTTACCTGAAACACTGAGGTCCCTCTGAAGAGCTATATCATGCTGTGGCATGATACGTTTCTTGTATTTTTCTCCCCATTTCTGGCATATAACTTCTCATCCTATATGATCTCATCATTCTATATGATTAAGAGGTTCCTGCCTCATTCTGCAAGTAATTCATTGAGAAGGCTTTACTTTTGTTTCAGCTTTTTTCTCTGTTAATCAGATCAGAAAAGAACTAGGAAATTCTTGGGCAGGCAGAAAATCAAATTAGTTTTGAAGGTTTTACGTCTGAAGGTTGATACTGTGGATGTTTTCATAAGATAACTTCTCACAGATAATCCTCCATACAAAGGCTTTATGGGATCTCTGTATAAAAGCAAACAAACTGAAAGGTTTAAAAAAAAAAAACGATTCCCTAACTTAATCTTGAGTTTAGAGAATCAGATAAAACTGTGGTGTTGAAGAGTGCTTTGACAAATTGAATGAGAAAGTGATATCTTCCTTTGCAATTCCAGGACCATCAGATCTTTCTGTATATACACAGTATATATTTGATTATTAGAAATAAAATATTTTATGCAAAGATTAACAATGACTCTATAAAAAACTACCTAATCATTTCACAAGGTTGCTTTATTTTTTTTTTTCCTCTCCTATTTTTCAGGCTCAGGCTTTTTCTTGGTTAGCAGCTGGGATCATTTGTTGCTAGCTTTCCATTGTTCAAGTCTTTTTAAAGATTTTTGTCCTAAGTTGTCTCCCTCAACTACATTTTTAATATTGTCAGTATAATCCGATTTTGTTTGTGTTCACCTTACCACAAATATCTGTCTCTGTAAGTCCAGATACCTTATCACTTTGGAGGCTGCAGTCTTGCCTGACAAAATGTAGTCTTAACTGCAGCGTAAGAATAAGTACTTGGGACCTATCTATTAAAGGCTGGTTTATATGTCAGAGATGGATATACATAGTTCTTCAGAGGAGAAGATAGATTTTATTAAATATTCTTGTAGAAGTACAGCATGTTCTTAACTGCAGCCCCAAAATAATATTGATTTTACTTAAGTCTTTTAGATCTTTGGCTATGGTAAACTATTATCTGGCCCTATGAACTTGTGGACCTTGGCACTTTATCCCTGATAACTCCGGCTCACTATGCTACAGAGCATAAGACACACGTTTTTAATATTCTTACTGCTCAAACAGAGGCTGAGGAAACTCAGAATGATTGTTAACCTTTCCCTTTTTAACTCTACAGCTTTTCTCTTCTGCACATCTGCCAAGCAACTAAATTTCATTGGGAAGATCTGAACACCATTTCAAACAGCAAGTCACTTTTCAGATGCATACACTGCAAGGAAGGTACAGCATTTTCCTGGAAAATTCAAGTCACTCTTTTATAATCTGTTTCATAACAGCTATGGAAAAATTTCTTGTATTGAATTTTTATTTTACTTTTGGTACAGAGGTAAAAAAACATTCAGTATTAGTATGCAGCTAGTAATTGCCTCTTATTCCCTTTCTTTCATAGCATTCTTCTGCTTTGTTTTCAAGGTTCCTTTTTTTGCTGCTCCACCACTAAAGGCACGTGTCTAAGAAACTTTTCCATAAGAAGAATTGCAGTGTAAAACGCAACTGTCAAAAAAAGCAAAAAACAATCCAAAACTGAAAAGCATAGGCACTTTTTTTTTCCCCACGCAGAAGCTTGCTCTGCTTTACAACATATCTCATACTACGTGGCAGGAATCTTTCTACCATGGTGTAGCTCATGCCACTCAGAGTATAACAGAGCACTTCGAGAAAAGTTGTGCAAGGAATTTACTGCGAGTGCATAAATCACAAATTACCTGCTTTAAGCTCCAGGCAGATGAGTTTAATTACTCCATCACAGTTTATTTGAAAACTTTTGCTTTTCGTTCAGGCTGAAAGACTGACATATATTGGCATAGTTAAACATCTGTCTTCAGTCAGAACAATAGCAATCACAATAGGAGTTGGAGCACCTCACGCCCAAACATCCATTGTGTGATGGTTAAATACCGTTCAGTTTGTAACAGCAATATAATTTATTGGCTGTGATCTAGGCAATTGGCTCAGTTGTTATAGTTCTGTAAGAATTTGTTTTGTCATGGGTATAACACAACAACTGAGCTAGTATGGCATTCTGTCACAAACTCCTATTAATCAGTAACATGCACTAACTATGGTTAGTAACTAGTTAGTACAGTAGTAGTGAGTGAAATTGTTGCTAGGGTAAAATAGACACGGAACATTTGGACTTAATGATAACTGTGTGGTTACTGCTTCCATGTCTAAAACAAAACAGAGGCCCCACTGTGCACTGAATAATGACACAGTGAGTGAAGACACCTTCCAGCACCCATGCATCACAGAAGTCCTATTGCTTAAACCCTTACAGTATTATTATTTTTATTATCCTGATTTCTTGAGATAGCAAATATGGACAAAGATTGAGACCCTACTCAGTGGCCCGTTAGGAAACTTAATACAAACTACTGTGTATCACAGGACATCCAGTTTTATAGTTTGTCCTGAGTTGAGCTCAGTCCCTTCAAAGTGACTGTAATTCACCTTGTGCAGGGACAAGAGCATGTTTGGAACAAAATTGCTCCAATTCAAGAACTCAGATTTCCCAAATTCCAACCCAAAGACATTGAGAAGAATCAGTATGTTTTGCTGATCTTTTCCTTTAGTCAGCAAAAGTAACAGTGAAAGCTTCAATTAATTCATAACTGCATAGTTAACTGCACCTTTGACTGCTGTAGTCAAACTACCTTTATTTGCTAGTGCTCAGCACAGGGTTGGGTGTGTACTGTCAGATTTACAAATTTTCATCTTAACTTGCCAGGGGACCATTGCTCCTCTTTTCATTCCAAATAAATCTCCAAAATTTTCAATAGATTTTGCCATTGCTAAACTTTTCACACATAGATAGACCTGAATTCTGGTGGGTTTTTTCTTTTTTTTTTCTTTTTCTTTTTTCTTCCAGAAGTGCTTGGCTCATGGCTTGAAAACTGGAATCTATAAATGGCCTTGAAAAACCAGCTGCAGCCAGCTACTTTGGCTTTTTCCATGATGTGTGACTGGTCACTTAAATTATGCAACATTAGCTAGTCTTCCTCACTAGTTGATTAAAGATTTTTAAATATCTGTAAAGAATGAGTCATAGACAGAGAAAGAGATGAATACCCATGGAGTTTGTAAAAAGAGAAGCCAGTTTCCATGGATGGAAACAAAAACCTATTTATTTGCATGGCTGCTTACAACGAGGGTAAGGGTTGCCCTTGTGTTCCCTGAATCATGTTAAGTAATGACCTGTTGTACTGCCACCTCATACAGGTGGGAATTTCAACTTTCCTATGCTACTAAGTTTTCACCAACTGCCTGCACTTCCCTCTAAACTTTCTTACTTTTTACATTGAGTCAAAATATGCCTAACTCCACAATTCTATTTTAGAAGTTGTATGACTTTTGAGAATATCTGAGGCAGGTCCAGATACAGGCTTGACAGATGGTTCACATCAAAAGTATACATCACTTTGTAGGAAATAAACAAATTATATTCTTTTCTAGAGTATCAAGGTACAGTATTAAATTTATGGAAATTCCTGTTATCTGAAACTCTCCCCATCACTTTCCTAGGCAGTTGACCCAGCTACTGGTCCTACTTCTTTGCAATAAATACCTAATAAAGATTCCGAAGAAGATTCATATGGATCTCACAGATTAAGGTTGTACAAGCCCTTGCTGGAAAGAGTTATTTTAATGCATGTGAATATTAGGTAGGTAATTTATATAAATATTAAATTGCTTGGCTATATTTAATATCTTCTATTCTGCATATAATAAATGATTGAGCATTGGTTGAAATTATTTATATCTTAACCATACAGAAGGAAATTTTTTTCAAATAAACCATTCTATGAAGGAGACACATGAAGAAAATAAATTCTCTGTAGTAAACGGGATCATTTAGCCAGAGGAACACATGTTCATCAGAGTAGTCACCTTATGTCTGATTGCTGTTACTTGGTTTTGGCCCATTTGTGAGTGACAAGCCATTTTAGTCAATGCATATTGCTGCTTCACTCTTACTACCAGGGATTTCTACTTCTTCCTCTTCATTACAAGGTTACTGCTGCTTTTGAGATGTATGTTAACAGATGCAGCTTCCTGAGAGTGTCGTGTGGACCTCAAAACCAGCAGTAAATCCTGTTCCTTTCTCTTTAAGGGCTTATAGGAACCTCAGAAACCAGCAGTTGGACCTCCGTTGTCCAGCTCCAGCAAACCCTAGTCCTCTGAGACCAACAAGTGTGACTGAGATGGAGATGGATGCATTAAACCTTGATGCCACCCCTCCCCAAGCAGCCTGAACAAGCCCTTGCCCAGGACACTGCTGCCCATAGTCTCCCTGCTCGGCAGCACTCGCCCCATAGGACAACAGCCACTGCACCGCTGGGGCCCCTGCAAAGATGCAGCAACACTGGACTCCAGCCAGGAACAAATGTCACGGTGACACTTTGCTCCCATAACTTATTTTTCTGACACCTGGGGCAGATTATCACTGAAAGACCAATCAGTCTCCCACATACTTGCTTGCAGCAGGGGTTTCCCTTCCACATCAGCTAATGTGGGTTTCTGTGAAAGAAGTTAATTTGGCTCAGTGCCCCACCAGCAGCCCGCCCACATAATGAGTGGGTCCCCCCGGCACCTCTGTTTGTGACTAGCCTTCAGGAGGATCTCCATCCCCTGCCCCCAGTATCCCCTTTCTGGAATAGTTCCTCTCATCTGGGATTGATGCTGTTTCTTCCTGCCATGTGGAGGTTATAACTAAAGGTAGGCATGCTGGGATGTTATTCACAGAGCAAAATGATATTTATAATGTAATGTGGATAAATTCCCAAACTGTCAAAACTTACTCAGAAAAGTCCTATTACACTTTTTTAGGTGGCTGAAATGAATTTTATCCTCTGGGAAATGTTCTAGTGGAAAGGAATTTCTATTGCATTCTGTTTTAGAAAACGATTTTGTAATGGTGAAAAGAAGTTGGAAAAACCACATTTGCATGAGTAACTTTAAAAAATATCTTGAAGTGTGAACTCATTAATTTAAAAATGGAGCTGGAAAAAATACTATGCTTATAACTTGTTCAATAGAGAACATGTAAATAATAAATGGTGGGCTCAAAATAGGTGTTTAAGAAGCTCATTTATTCAAATACCAAGTAGACAGATTAAGACATTATACTGAATTAAAAAAAATTCAGAAAAAGTGAATTTCAGACTTCAAGCAGACTTCTAGGCAACAGAGCTGATCTACATAATGATATAATTCTTCACAGATCATCAGTAAAGCACAACTGCTCACATTCACACAGATACACACCAACATATTAATTTGACAGAGTCCACTCAGGTGGGCTATTATTACTGCAGATGACTCTTATAGGACACTATTTTTAACCATTGAAAGAGTGAGTGGGAATCATGCAGTAGGCCCACTTGCCTCCCTAGTTTTTTATGCCTTCTATCATTTATGACATGTTCACCCAACAATCATGTATGTCCAAGTTCAAGGGGAGTTCCAGTTGTCTAGATGTAAGCAACTGATCGTCAGGCCTTGGAGGAGCAAGATTAATTTATATTTTTTATTTTATTTTCTTTATTTCTCAGGTCTGTAGGTAAATGTCTCTGTAGCATTGAATAGTTTTAAGTGTTAGACTTGAGATTTTGTTTCAAAATAGTATAGATGACTGCATGAAAATGTATGAGACACTATTCAAACCAGGTGCTGCAAGTAAAGTATCTGTTAAACTACCCAAATGCAATGGAATTTAAGGAGAATCAAAGATTGTTACTCTGAGGCTGCTGCTCAGCAGTCATAGAAACCAAGTGACACTGATTTCTTTACATTCTAGGTGACAAAGCCTCAGTGAAGAATACCAGATGAGAGATAACTGGGAGATTATACAACACGTGTGAAGCCTCATTTATTTTAAGAATATCCTCTCTATTGATGTGTTTTTAATTAATTTAAAGTTGAAGAATAGAAAAAGGGACACAAGGATGGAGATACAATTTCAGGGCATAATGTTGTAGCCAAAGAGAAAAGAAATGGAAATAAAATTATTGACAGAATGCTTTAGCATTTGAATGTTATTATCTGAAAACAATGTGAAAATGGCAATTTGAAAAGTTTATGACTACTGAGGAGAATTTGAGAAAGGTATTGGAAAGAAGGGAATGAATTCTATCAGTCTTTCACACTTGCTTTTGCTAGCTGTCTACAGAAATCCCTGGACATACAGGGATCTCTGCACACATGGTGTGGGAGAATTCAGTCAGGGAAATTACATGTTCCCTTGTCAAGAGCGAGGATGGAGATCTACATACAAAATGATTTCCAATGTCTTTATAGCTATGTAGTACAATATTAAATATTATTTTAGCAGTTGTCTTAGATATCAAAAGCTGACATCCTTTTTATAAGACCGTACTGTAGACTCCATAATGTGGCCGAGGTTCCCCAGCAGCTGGCCAGGCTACGTACTTTGCTCTGGCTACAGCCCTGGCAGGCAGCTGGAGCCGTGGCGATGCTCCTCCTGCCCCGTGCCGGACAGTGGTCCTGGCCCCGTGCAGGTGCCTCTGCCTGAGACCTAAATGGAAGCAGCTTTCACTGAACTTTCTGACACCAGGGTAGTGCTTCATATTGACCTTCAGTGGCTTCTGGGAGAAAAAATAAATAATTTGCCTTGGCTCACTAATGTTAAGCACCCTGACAGACATCAGGTGCAGTTTTAGAGAAATAATTCTATGGGCAAGTACCAAGGATGAAATTCCATCCTGCTTGCCTTTAGTGGTGCCTTACTTCAGACTCCTCACCATGCTGCAGGATATTCTGTGCCTTTTTTATTCCACTCTTTTCATCTGTGAATAAGTAATTGATATTTTCTATGGAGCCATACAATTGCAAATTATACATATATATATATGACAAATACACTCTATTTTTATATTTAAACAACAGTTTCCTCTTGTTCTCTGACACAGTTTGTGTAAAACCTTAATAACAGCTGATCCATTTCTCTTTACTTAAAAAAGAGTAAGCTGCAACCATGTTAAACACAGAAAAATACATCCACAGTACAAAAGATTAAGCATGTGGTTGAATACCGTCCCAGCCAGTGCTTTTATGGAGCACAGACCTCCACTCCAGGAATGTTGGAAAGCCTCGGCATATACAATCAGGTTCTTTGTTCTTTTTTTCTAAGTACGTAAAAAACATAGAGGTCTTGCCTGTCTCCCACACCACAGGCTATGGCTGAATGGTGTGTTGAACAGAAGCCAGGCTGCAGGGTAAGGATCCCATACTGCATTATCGCCATCAGATCCAACTTGCTTTCATTGTGTTTGCTTTCACACAGTGTGTTTAGTGGCAGCAGAAGAGAGAGAAGTGAGGGGAATACAGAATACAGCTTTTTTGCTCTCTAGCACACAGATGGGCAAAGAAGTCACTTCTTCTTCTCATTTTATCCCTCTTATCCCTTATTATATCAACCCCAATTCTCACAACACATTGAATTGCATCTCATTCTGCAACTATTCCCATTGATCTCAATTAAGCCATTTTAGAGAAACATTAAAGTTAAGGGGAAAAAAGAGAAAGAACTGCAGCTGATAGATGTTAATCTCGTCATTTAATTTGAGTAGAAGGCACTCTGATATTTTATTAATGAATGGGGTGTAAGAATCATATGCAGAAAAGCTGAATTTTCAAGGTCTGGAGACTGGTGGTTTGCAAGATTTTTTTCCTCTGCTAAGTGATTAATGGAATAAATAGGAGATGTTCTCAAAACATCTCACAGGCCTGTTTATACAATAGCACCAATTATGAGGATTTTTTTACAGGAAGCAAGGAATTTAAGTACTATATCTATGAATTTTCTTCTTAATACACTTCCTTAAACTAATTTCTCTAGGAACCACAGACACACTATTCACAACCACATACCCTTCCAAAAATGGATACTTTGGGTTGTCTTTTAGAAGGGAAAATGGGGAATATTCCCAGAGAAGCTACCAGCTATCACTGAAACCACCCACATGCTGTTGGCATACCACTAGTAATTTTTTCTTCAAACTAATTAGCACCTTAGTCAAGATGTGTTCACTTTCATCTCTTCACTTACCTGACATCTTTTACATGATTTAAGTTGGAAGCTTGAAGAAATTCTGCACTGAAAGCTTTACGTGCAGGATGATCACCACATGGAACGGGACCATTCTGTAAGAAAGGCACAAATTCTTCCCAGAGCTGAGTTTACTGAGGAAACAAAGCCTACCACATGAATTTGAATGTTGTTGAGTCTCTCTACTTCAGCGTTGCCATCTCACAAAGTTTGCAGATAAAATGTGTTCACCCCTAAAAGGTTACAGCAAATATTTTTTCATCAGAGAGACTGTGAGGCTGAATTTTATCTTTGTCCAAAACAGCACAAAGTTGTTGCAGACAGTTCATTCTACCATTGGCCCTTTTCTGACAAATACTATCCATAAAGGATCTTTTGACTACTACTTGGTGTAATATCTCTGGGGTAAAGCACTGTAAGTGTCCATGGCCTAATGCCCCCTCACCGCCTCTGGATGGATTTTCCTGAGAGAATCCACCACCTCCTCTCGGCTGCTTTTGAGGGCAGAGGACTAAACCTTACAGATGAAGGATTTGGAAATTCAGATCTGGAACATAACAACAGGCAACAGATGTAACATTTTTCTTGGTCATCTATTTTAGAATATACGGTATATGAGAGCTGTCAGGCCTGCATAACATAGTATTTCTGTTAATCTTGTAGTTCTCCACAGTTTTACAGTTTTTAAAAATGCTGTCATTTAAACATTGTTTGAATAATAACACTGCAGGAGGGGTAGGGAATAGTTTCCATTTTTTGTTTGCTTATTGAGCAAGCAACAGCTGCTGCATTCTGCTGTGGATAGATAGAAGGGGGAAAAACGCAGATAAACTTCTCACCGTGTCACCCAGTTCTGTATATCAAAAAGTCTCAATAGCAAAATCAGGTCATAACCTGGATGGAGACAAAAGTAAGAAAACCAGAAAGATGACTCCTCTCACTTCTTCAAATGGATGTTCAGGAGTCTTCAAACGGATGTTCAGGCAATTCGTTTCACTGCAAGTTCTCCCCAGCCTGTGCGCCATCTGAAGTGGGAAGACTGCAGTCATTCTCACCAACCTGGGGAAGAGAAAACAGAGAAAACGAAGTGTGTTTCCCCAAAAAAGCATGTGTTTCATAAGCTTCAGGGGGTATTGCTGAGGTTTTATTCCCAACCTCCTCGACAGTGATATGCTCTCCAGCACTGCACCTTTCAAACATTAATGAACTGATCTTCACAAACCCTTTGCGAGGCAGGGAATCATTATCTCCCTTTTACAGATGGAGAACTGAGGCAGAGCAAGATGTGAGTGATTTGCCTAGAGGAAATTTGTAGCAGAGCCAGAAACTGAACCCAGACCTCTCAAATCGCAGAGCGTACAGTTCCAGTCTGATTTGCTGGGAAATTTATCAGGCATTGTGCCTCTGGTAACCTCGCAGTGCTCCCGCTGTAGTTCACCGCCTCAAAGGCATGACTGAGTCCTGCATCGCTGTAGTCATTTCATTCAGAGCAAATTCTGTTTTCATGGTGTTTGCATTACTCATATAATGAACTACAATTCCTTCTCCAAAAAGGTAACATTGCCGTCAGGCTTCTTTTCAAACTGGCTTGTTAGTCAGCAAGCTGTCACTTGGTATTGTTAAACAGCACAGTTTCACTGAGGTTACATGAATACATACTTACATGTGTATTGTAAGTTGGGTGACATTTCTAGATGTTACCGAAAACTCTGCCTTTTACATTTCTCAGTCGACTCAATGAATTTAATATTTCATGTAACTACACTGGCAAACTACACTGATTCAGTGACTGCAAACTACTAATCCTATTCTGTTAGTTCTCACCACATGAGAGGCACCAATTGTATTTATACACGCAAGCCTAAAGATTCTGTATCAAAGGAGAGAAAAAAAAAAGATTTGAAGGAATAGTATGATGACGACCAAACTTATGACTCATTATTTAGAGTTAGTGTGCATTTGTAATACCTCATAGTCAAAGGAATCGTTCTGATTCAGGCACATTAAAAAACAAGCATTTTGCCCTATGTTTCAGGAAATAATTTTATTCCTAGAAGAGGATAAAAAGAGCAGTTACCAAAGAGCTCTTAAAGTTGTAAAGATAGAGGAAAGGATGAAATCTCTGAAAACAAGTCAGAAGGATTCACCGGGGCAACGCTTAACAGTACAAAAGAGAAAATATTGGTTTATCCATCAGAAAAGATCATTAAAAACTCTTTGCAATAGGGTGAAACAGTGGGAGCTCGAGTTTAGTGGGAAGGGACATAGAGCGTGTCAATAGGTCCCAAAATAATATGAATAAGATGAAATGAAAAAGAATACAAATAACATGGCAACCCTTCTTGATCCTTCCTTAAGTAAGCAAGGATGCTCCGGTGCAGCAGTATTGGACTGAATATTGGCAAACTCAGGTTAAATTACTACATGGCTTTATTTGAAAATATTGTTACTGACTTCACAAAACAGAAAAGTGACTCTTTGCACTTTTAGAAATGATACTTTATCAGAGCATCTAGTGTGAGTACGAATGTCAGTTCCTGCCCTTCCCACCTTGGGAAGGGGTTTGAACGGCATCCCTGAGCCTGCAGCAATTCTGCCCTGGGGAGAGGGGCGTTACCAACCTTCCTGATCTGCCTTCACATAAACAAGCACGAAATGTTATTTATAGTGCAATATATAAAAAACTCTAAGTGCATGTGTCTGCATAGGTGTATTTTTATGTGGTTATACATGTAAGTTGGGAGCTTTTTTACATATTCTAATATGTCTATATAGGTATATTGTCTGCATATATATGTACACGCGTGTACATAGGCATGTATATACGTATACATACATACACTTATACACACACCATCTAAAAATACTTGCTGAAGCATAAGCCAAAATTGTATTCACTATGGTCCTACTCATTAGACTGAAATTTCCCCTTTTACGCTATACACACCTTGTGGTCTATTCAAAGTGGAGCAGTTCCAACAGAAAGGACCACAGAGGTTGTTTTAGAACAGTCTTTCAGATACTTAACACATGAAAGAATGTTTTGGTACCTGAGTTTCCCAGAAATAACATGACTGCTTAAACTATTAGATCAAGGAAAACCATAATTGCCACTTCCTCTAGATGTCTGGCAAACCAAGACCCATTTTCTTTGCTTTCATTTTTTGGCATGTTCCTTTTCAAGTTGAATAGAACACTTCATATTAAATTAAGTGCCATATTTCATAGCCTTCCTTCAAAAAAAAGAAATTAGAAAAGTATTTTTTGACAGGATTGTTTTTCTTTTTTTTAGCAGTTGTTTGGATTTTACAGTGGAAATGAAAAATCTATTTTCAGACCCACTGGTAATGGCAGAAAATGGGCTAGTTCCAGCAATGACAAGTTAAGTAAGACCACTCCACTTACTAATAAAATTGGAAAACTGATCAAAAAAGGTAGTAATCTATTACATCAAACAAGGAAGACCCCTTAAGTAAAAGAGAGAGAGCAATCAATCCAGGAAAAATAGGAGAAACATTGCCTGACATTTGTCTGGGAGGTCAGTGAAACGATTGACTAAATTAATAGAAAGCAAAAGTCAGTGAGTCAGACTGCAGGAGGGCTGCAGATGGGCCATTGATTGTGGGAGCAACATAAACCGAAGTTCACTTGGGAAAAGTAAAAAGTCTGGCATCCAGGGCTGTAAGAAACCATCTCTGTATAGGGTGTTAAGAGATAAAGCTACTGCGGGCAAAGCTGGGCCACTAAGAAAAAGAGTTTTACTCAAGTTCCTTAATGACCGTCTGGCTGCATAGTCTGGAGAACCTCTCTGAAAAAATGTCTACAACGTTGGTGTCCAAAAATATTTTTTTCCAGAACTATGCGACACTAAACGTGACATTTAAACAGAAAAACAGCAAATGTAGAGGCATATTCCCTTCTTCTAAATAAGAAATCCAGGCAGGATTTGTTATTCACGAAAACAGCTGCAGCTATGGCAGAGCTACCACAACAGGAATATATCGTTAAGTTGCAGGTGTAATTTTCTAACCTCATTTTCATTTAATTTGAAAGCTTGTCTGAAAATTTACCAACATCAAGACTTGCCACATAGACTGTAGGAAAGAGAAAGTAATATGGGCACAGCATAACCCTGTCAACGTTGGACTTCACATACCCCACAGAACAAGAGCACCTAACTTCTAGGTGCTAGTGTCCTGCCCAGCGCAACGGCTGAGCTGCCATCTGATCCTCAGCGATCAGACGCTACATTCCTGCCTGAGCACCAACAGACACCATGCAGGAGAAAAATCACACTGAGACCCCAGAGCTGCCCGTGATGACTCCTGTACAGGAACTGAAGGCGCCAAAGTCCTAAGCAAAGCTAATGAGACTGGGGTGGTGAGCTGCAAACATATTTCATTTGAGATTCAGGTTGGTGACTCTGCATTGTGACAGAACTCCCCTGTTAAGTGTAGCGGGTATGTCCTCGTTTTTGCTGCCAGCGTGCATTAAGCATTGCTGCCCCACAGCCTGCAGGTCCCTCAGAATCCTCACCCCACCCTGGGAAAGGGAAGCCAGATATGCACAGAGAAGGGATTCTGTGTGGTCAGCAAGCTAAGCAGCACCTACTGACTGTTCTTTTAACTCTCTCAGCTTCTTAGGAGCTTATTCTTAGTATCTTGGATTTCAATACCCTGAAGGTGTCTCTACATTGGCGTTTGAGTTCAGGGATACACTTTTGAAGCAAACCTCTTGGTCATTCCTTCAGGGTTTTTTATGGAAGTGCTGCCAGTATTGGTATAATGACTGGTCCTGGAACATATAATCTTCATAAAAGCATAGAACCTTAAGGGTTTTGTCTGAGCTACCACATTCGGACCTGTGCTATCACAGAGATCTTGTCGTGTAATGCCATTTACAAAGCTCATTCTCAAAAATCCATGAAGATTTTTGCTTCTCTCCTGTTAGAAAGCTTTTCAATAATTTATTTTCGTGATTAGAAATTCCACTTTTTGTGATCAGTTCATACTGATTTGTTTCAGTGTTATCCTTTAATTTATACAGTTCTTTTGTCCAGCTTGGTTATCCAGGAATCCAGCAGACACTTTTTCTTTGCTCATCCATACACATATATTTATAAACAGTAGTATTGTCCCTGTTAGATTTAATTTCACTATTATAAACAGGCATTAAGCTTCTACATTTCTATATATGTACTCATATCTTGGTTATATCTGTAGTTACACCTTCTTCCATGACAGGGTCTCCACTCTGATGATCCGTCAGAACCTTTCTGCACTGGTACAAGTTTTAAATAGTGTTTCTGTGGCAAAGATGAGAAGAACGTAGTGTAAGAACAACCATATTTGTTCAGACCATTTAATGTGTTATCCCGTCTCCAGCTGTGGCTATCAGTGGCCAACAAGGGAAAAATAGGAAACACTTTTTAAATTGATCCTTTCCCTAACTTGTCAGCTAAGGTGATTTCTTGAGTAAGTCACCTGCTTCCCATTTGGCAACACTGAATATATCTCATCCAAGCACTATCCAAGCCTGGTTGTCTTTTCCCTAAAATATTGGGTTTGAGTTGTCCATATATATATATCACTGTATCATTGCTTAGAGTCATATTTCAAGGAAAAATGCATTTAAACATGGTGCTTAACAACATTTCAAGCAAAGATTTTACATTTATAACAAAACCTTTATACAATTTCAAAAGTGTCACAGAACTAATTTAGTCCAAAGTAGCTCAAAAAGATTGCAAAACTTTGTTGTCCCTTCACTTTTGTCCTCCACCTTCTAAGTAAAAAAGGCAGCATTTAAAGTGTCCTGCTTTCAAAAGACCAGTGCAAAATGAAATGTTTCAATAAATAAAAATCTTCCTAAGAGTGCAAAGTTTTTTTCATGTATTTCTGTTAATATATTTATCTCAATGACCTTATCATTAATATTTTAGGGTTTGTTCACTTGTTAGTTACAGCCATAGAATGAAGATGCAGACAAGTAGAAAAGGAACAAAGTTTTCTTTGCCCAGCAGATTCCTAGCAACAATCTGGCATGTCAAGACTTTCTCTTGCCTGAATCGTTCTCTAACCTATTTTTACATAGTTGTTTAAAATTCTTCTAGCAGTTTGTGGATTTGCCACAGGAAGATTTCTGTACAATTTTTTTTTTTCCTTTTGTACTGTAGCCTGCCTGCACTAGAACGGACTTCCTGCATCCAAGGTACTTCAAGCTTCTTGGTGTCTGTATAAAAGAAGAGGTCATAGCAGAGAAAAATAGTTGCAACTTCACTCTTGCTTACAAAATGTAAGCCCTGTTGTCATTATATGTCTAGTTTGGACCCAGCTGTCACTAGCTAACCACAATATCTGAATGTGGAGTAAATTCTGTTTTGATAACCTTAAAATCTCTGCAGCTCTTTTTATGACTTCCGGAAGCGAAAAATGGTTGTAGTGTTGAGATCATATGATGTCTTGAGCAGAAAATGCCTTGTGAATTGGGGTAAACTTTGCTCTATAGGCTTTAGATATGCAACTTAAACAACATCAAATCTATTTGTACTTTGGTGTGCCAAAAAATACATCTCAATTTTTTTGTTAAGAGAAGACAGTTTGACCTGGATACTCAGTCAATAGCAAGTACAAATAACATTATTATACTTTAGGGCCATGGCCTCCCTCTATGTTGGAACTATCCCTCGTGATACACCTTTACAGTCAGATGTTCTGTGGGCTCCTTGTCAGGCAGATGACTCACAGTCCTTAAAAGCTGACAGTGTCACCCTTCTGTGAGACAGTCCTTCCACGTCATAATATGGAGGACCTTAACATCACACACGGTAAAACAGATGCTTACAGATGGTGTTTAATTATTCCCATGACAGTAGTGGGCTCTTTCTGTCTCAAAGGGGGAATTCCCTTCTCCATACTGTTATTGTCACCATACGTGAATAAAATGCCAGTCTGGACAAATCACAGAAAGGGGGGTCAATGTGGTTCTCTTGGAGCTATTTGTGAATCTGGGAAGAGGGAGGAAACCCTGGTTATTACACAGCGTAGTAATTTTTAAAACCAGAAAGGAATATTTTTACACTGATATTATCTAAAGTCTAAGGATTCTTTCCTTAACGATCAATATTCAATTGACTATATGCTATCAGTGGTAATAGGGAAATATCAATTTTTTATCTAGGTTTGTCATACGGGTAAAAGAAGCGTGCAAGGTATCAGCTCAATGTTACCTCGACATCAGTCCATGATAAACTGGAATACTTGAAAAACAACAGCAAAATATGAAACAAAGTTTGTAAAAATGTTCCTCTTTTGAAAGAAAAAACAGTAAGATTTCAGATCTACTTTTGATATCTAAGATGAAACGGTAGGCATTCCTAGAATTCAAAGAGCACATAAAAAACACAAAGGCTATAATGCTAATTAATTCAAGCACTGTTTCTGCTCTTGCTGCTGCTGCTGCTTCTGAGCTACCACTGCTAAGCTATGTGCATTTTAATTGAATATTTCATTTTCTGAATTGTTTGTTGGCACAACGTATGCAATAGTTATTAGTGACATTACTTAATATGAGACAGCTGAACAAGGTAGTATCCTTAGCAAAGCACATCATGATACAGGAAAAAGGGGAAAACCATTGCTAGAAAACTTTGCTATCAAAGGAATGGTATTTCTAGATTTAATTTATTTGAAAGATTAAAGGAAGAATCCAGTATAAAGTACTCATATGAATGCCACCTGAAGTTGTCTTAATATTAACACTATATTACAATCAGTATTTCTCATGTGATTAAAGGTTGCAAAATCAGGCTACAAATCAAGAAAAGGATTAAAAAAAATCAAAATGATCTAGACGTTCTGTCCTCCTACTCGGCTTCTGCTGGTTGATACCATTCAGAAATGAGTAAAAAATTTTCTTACCTTGCAGGGAGGATGACAGAAAAAGAATGAGCTTATTTGCCAAAGAAAATTATGAATCAGCACAGACATTAGCTTAGAATTGACGTAGGTGGAGCAACCAGTTCCCTAAAGTCTCCAGTACCAACCAGCTACTGGGCTGACCACAATCAGTAAAGTTAGCAATTTAAAGTTACATTCAAATTCCTCAAATTGACTCCATCTATTACCTTCTAGGTTCAAAGACTCTGTTTTAATTTTTGTCATAACAATATTTTAATGAAAATCCAGTATACATAAGAGCAAATTTTAAACTGCTTAAACTAATATATTGTGCAATGGCTACAGATGATAGGCGAACAACTGTACATCCTTACTACAGACAACAGTTCAGGGTGATTGATACACTAATTATAGCTACAATTTTGGAAAAGCAAATGGACTCTGAGATTGACTATCCTATCAGCCACTCATATTTTCCTTCAAGAATAGTTTGAGCCTATTTTTGATAACATCATCTGCAATTGTAAAGATTCTTGGTTTAACAGATTATCAGCTCTTCAGAATTTACAGTTCTTTGACTATTGAGTATGTGTTCTAACTTTTGCAAAGTGTCTAGCCCAATGGTCACTTTGAAGGATATTACATGAAGAGATGTATATCACCTGCTAAGAAATCTCAGCCACATTTAAATGACATTGAATACAGTGAGCAATACAGGAACAAATGTTCCTGTTATTCTCAACACATCTTTAAGAAACACTGACAATCTGCTGTATTTACATATGACATTTGTTTAATGTATTTTTCATTCTCTTGATTGTCTGGCAGTAACTTGTGCTTGATTTATGATATTTCGCATATATTAAATGCTGAAAAAATAATTTGTGTAATTTTTCTTGCTGAATGTTTCTGTGTCAAAACTATGGGACTATTCATTGCATTTTCAAGAACATGCTCATTGTGGATGTCATTCAAAATGACAAAACTTCTTTTTTATTTTGCTGTCTTGTGATTGTATCTCCAGTGTTTCCTCCTATAGACTCCATGGGATGACTATATTCTGCAAGGAAACCAGCCAAATATCTGTCCTATGTGTGTGCATTACATTATCTAACAGAAGAATATTACTAATGTGCAAAAACAGGCAGTCAAAAGTTAAGAAAACCAGGACTAAGGATGCATGTTTAATTTTAAATTAGTTCTTTTTTCGTATAATGAGTCATTAATTACAGTGTCAAATAACGTGTGAGCCTTGCTTTACACTGCCACCTACAAGAGGACAAGTGTAAATTCAGTAATTTAAAAATGTAATGAAAGTTCTCGTTAAATTTATGAGTTAATTTAACCAGAAACATAAACTGTAGCTAAACTTGGCGATCTAGATCCTCACTGAAGTACTTAGGTAAGTATTCTGATTTTAATACCCACTGTTTGTAAATCATGCAAAAATATGAATTTTACTCCCAAATTTTAGTATTTGTCAAGCTCATTGAGTCATTAGAAGTGCAGTCACAAAAACAATCAAATAGAGCATCCAGTCTGGAAAACACCAGCTCCTGCATCACTTTTTCTGTTTTCATATACGTAGGAGGTATAATTAGAAGACACACATCAGAAAGGTGGGAGAACTAGATACATTTTTATTTCATTGGTATTAACTATCAAAATGGCCTGTCATCCTCTGATCTCTACTAAAATGCTAGATTTAGTATCTGGAGGTGTAGTAAAGGCTAAGACAAATGGGTGTAGCCATTATGCTTTTATGAAATGCGGAGCAATCAGGACGGTATTAGCCATAAGTGAGCCCAAAAATCACAAAATACAAACTCAGTTTCCCCACCCACCTGTTGTCTGGATTGAAGCAGAAGTCAGGGATCCAGGTTTGTGTTTGCTATTTATAAATTTGAAAACATTATTAAAGGATATTTCTGCTGTGTTGAGGTCCTGAAATACTGGGTCTGTAAAGCAAGCATGTGGCAAGTTATAAATCAAATAATTAATTTAGAACAAAATGTTATCTAAATGGAATCAAACACAGAAATAGCTATTAATACTAGCCAAAACTGTTGGACCCTATTGTACATATGTGTTAGACATGGGATGTGTTAGCTTTTCCCTGAATGAAAAATCAATGCTTTGTCTTTTGTTTGTATTCACACTGGGCTTGTTCTAAGAACATGTTCTTAAGCACATGAATATGCACATGCAAGAAGGCACTTTGAAGTTATTAGAACTGGTTTTGCATGTTTCTATGTTTGCTGCTCTGGTTTTATTTAACTGCAGTCACTTTCACCAGTCAAATTGTTTGACAAATTTTACAGAAGATTTCTGAATGCAAACAATTCTGCACACAGATTTTTAGTTCTGGTAAATTTCAAGCAAATATTTTAGGCAAATTGAAGTACTCTGAAAAACCCTCTTTTCTTAAGTCTTCATGTTTTCTGAACCATACTTGACTGGTTCATATAACCACACTTGACTGGTTCATATAACCACTTGCAAAACCAAATGGTAGAGTACTCTGAAATAATTCCAGAAAACATGAGACAAGTTACTGAAAGTAACAGAATAACAGGAAAATGCTAAAAAATAGGGAGTGCTTTGCTTCAGAAGCTATTCTCCTTTTGATGTAACATTAAACAAACAAATATTACATTACTCATGCAATCAGAAACATCCAGGACCACAGGAAGGATGTGCCTGTAAAAGTTTCTTTAATTACATCACAGTGACCATAGTTTTATCATCTAGTACTTAAAACTGTCTGAAACCATATGTCCAAACTTTCTTGGACCTCGATTTATTTAGATATGTATTCAGAAGTTACTGCTTGTCACATTCTAGGGTATTGTGAGTTTCATCTGATGTTTGTGAACTATGGACTCCTCCACTTCAAAATCTTCCTGTGAAAGCCAGTGAAAAGTATTTTTCCCTAATTACATGACTATGCCGGTTCTGTCTTGACCCTGTGTCCCTAGAATGAGAGGCCTGAGTCTACTCTCTGCACATAGTTTTATATTTTGATCACCACCTGTGTTATGTGGAGAGAAGGTCAAGGAAAGGCTATTGCTGAAGTTTTACTACATTTTCAACCTGGCCGAGTTTTATCTTTAACTTTCATTTTCTAGAGTTGGAATTGAGCTTCACTGAAATTTCTCATCTCTCAATGCTGTGTGTAATACTTCTCAATAATAATAATGTATACATGTAAATATCTATATAAAAGCGTAACACTTTAGACTATCAGAGGTTGAAATCCTGTGGCTAGTCTGCCTCCAGCACCGACTCCATCACTCTTTCAGTCCTGCTGACCGCAGGGCTGCACAGCTCTCCCAGCCTGGCAGAGCAGCACACAGCAGCTCCTGCACCTCTACTGCCTTGGACTGGCCCGCCTTCCCCAGCCTCACAGCTCCTTTTGCAAAGCACATCCCCAACGTCATCTGGGGCTTCTTGTGTCTCCTCAGCTTGGCTGCCTTGCCTTTCCTCCACATTTCTTTTCTTTTTTCTCTTGCCACAGCCCTGGAAATGTCCTAACTGTTCTCTCGCCTTCCACTCTGCCTCCGACACCTAGCTGCTCTCCTGATCTCCCTTGCACCCTCATTTATTTTCCCTCTTCATCTCCTCACTAACTTCTCCATGTATGGATGCATTAACAGACATACCAGGCTCTAAATGTAAAACAGGAGAAAACTACACTGATAATCTCTCACACACTCACAGGCTACATATGAGAAACAAGGGAGCCAACTGGCACATATTAAGAAATCTGACACGTATTTCCCTCATTCATTGACAGGTAGATTTTTCACTCTGGAGGTCTTGCCCCAAGGGCTGTTTCATGTGGTCATAGATTTTATAAATGAGAACAGCTTGCCTTACCACAGATTAACCCATTCATGCATCCCTGCACTGCACCCCTTCTCGTCTTTACCTCATCACAGGTTATTTTTCACCCTTTTTAATAACCCATATCAGCACAGCTCCAGTTTTTCTACAGCTCTCGTCCCATCTTTTGTCTCCTACCTGTAAATCTGCTCTAGTTGCTTCCCCTGGGGGCTTTACTTTCCCATTCCATTTAAGGCTTTTTCCAATACAGTTCAAACTCATCAAAAGCCATTTCTTTCTGGTTGAAATCTGCATGGATTCCTCTTACCAAACCACAAAACCTGTTCAGCTTCATCCATCTGGACTTGTCAGCTGTTTCAGTACCATCAGAAGCACTCTTTCTTTAAATATTATTCTCTGCTGGTGCCCATGACACTATCTTCTGATTTTCTTTCCCTTCTTATCTCTCCAACTGTTTCTTTGGCACAGCCTTTAGAAATCCTCCTCTGTCTTGTTGTCATTTTCATTGACAGCTTCTGGTTCTCCATCTCTTCTACATCTATATTTTAATTCTCGGTAATGTTCAACCACCAAAAAAACCAAAAAAAAAAGCGCCCTCATTCGATCTCTGACATATGATCTTGGATTTTTATCTATTACCTTAAACTCATCATCATGAAAACAGCTAGACTTCCGTTTTGCAGAGTGATAATTTATTTGAACAGTTTAAATCAAACAGTTTAGAAAAATCAAACAATTTTTATCTTGTTGCACCACATATTGATGACTGCCAGTGGAAGGAAGAGATGGAAAAATAATCAGCTGGACATACTAGGCAGAATATTTTGAACTTCTGATTGATCTCAAGCCCTATATCACATTAGTAATCACAGTCATGGGGAGCTGCGGCAGATGAACCTTGTGAATTTAGACAGAGCAATTTAGGAGGTTGCTGTCCCATCTGTCCACCCCACCTTTCTGCCAAACACCACTGCCATAACAGCGGCAGAAAAAATGAAAAGATGTTCCCCGTTGACGTGTGATCTTTAACCACCAGCAAGGCTGGGATCGCAGCAGCTCATCAGGCTGAGCTGCAGTGAGCAAGGCACACAAACACACCTGCTCCTGCCTTCCTTCCCAAAACGTCCCTAACTGGTGGTGAGGAGGAAGGTAGGTTACTAGGGGAAGAGGATTGTTTTAAGCCACCGGAGCCGTTTGCTTTCCTGAACTTGAGTTAAAATATCACCATTTCTTCCTTTCACACCCTTCTCTGCTGCCCTCAAAGCCACCAGTGCGGCTGCCTGGGTCAGTGCCGGGGACAAACATAACAAAAAAGGAGCCCACACGTACACTTTCACAGTATAGTTCACAGCCTGCTGTCCACTGAGGGGAGGAGAAAATCTGTACTTTAATACTTCATCTAGTGAGACACAGCACTTTGAGTCTATTCTGTGTTCTCTGGCCCGAGACGACCCAGGCGAACCTGCGCCCTGGCTGAGTCACCGCGAGCAGCGTGTTCTGCTGTCAGACTTCCCAGCGCAACCAGATACACCACGCAGTCACCACCAGACTATTAGTACGTAAACTAATTATTTAGGTTGTATCTTTTACACAGCTTAAAAATGGTAATGACTTGTACACAGCGCTAATTAAACCTAATTTCTTTATGTGTTTGTAGTCATTAGTACTCATTGCTGAGGAATCCATTATTTATCTATTGAAACAGTTCTCCTGTTCTTGGCACAGAGTAGCGCCAGATGAAAGGTTAATTTTTGCATGTTTAAAGTTCAGTGAGGGGAATGTAGGCACGGAAATGTATTTCACCAGTGAGACAGCAATAACAAATTCTGCTGCATAACATAACAATGTGCTTTACTCTTTTGACTAATAGGAATTCACCTTTTCATGGAATGAAATCCATTGTTTGACTCATTCTTGTGAAGCTATGTGATAAAAGCCTATCTGCACACCCACAAAGGAGCACAGAGGCACAACTGTTGAAAAGACCCTGGACTCTTACATTAAGATTTTGGTAAGGAGCAAGCTCCTCCCTGCCTCCCTGAAACAGTTGTTCAGCTTTGTCTGTGGTCATTAACCATTCACTGCAAAATTGCCTCTGGACATTATCCCTGGCTCAAGAGGTAATTACCCATACCATAAGAATGAAACAGTTTCCACTCTAGATTTCTGCCTCCAAACTTATTCATCTCAAATTCCCTGGTCGGCATACCTCCTAGCATCACCAGTCAATCAAGGCACGGGTGGAGAAGGTAACAAATTACCCTGGCACAATTAAGACAAACTCATGGCTTGGCTGAGCCTGATAGAAGTACCTCGTGCTCCTTGGGTGCTGCTGAGAGGTGTAGGCTTCCCGGATGAGGATGCAAGAATCTGAGACAGACCCTGCTTCAGATTCTGCTTCTCCTAGAAGAGATATGGTTTGACCCCTTGGAAGTCTTTGGATTGGGGCTTCCAAGAGACTGTGAAGACTGATCACAGCAACTTTTAGACATTTGTTAACCTGACTAGTCCTTCGTTTAAGCCAGTGGAATAAACCAATCACCCAATATGTGAGAAGTGAAGTGCCAAGAACAGTAAATGAAGGTATGTGATAAATGATGTGTTGGAAGAAGCAAGCCACTCCTGCAGAGCACAAGGCAAGCGACGTGGCTGAAAAGGGGAGCTTTGAGTTGGTGTTGGTTTTGAACAATGTTTGTATGTGCTTTCTCCAAGCATGTGTCATTTTGAGAAATTGAAGTGTTCTGTTTATTCTCAGTGTTCCCCCTTGGTTCCTTTTCATTGCATCACATGGTATTATGCTCATATTGCAGAGCTCCTCAAACAGGTCACACAGTTCAAATTATGAATTTGAAAGCGGCAGGTAGACACTGAAGTGTGTTTGCTATGATTGCTGGAACTTAAAAAAAGAACTTTTCAGTTTTGTTTTTGCTTTTTTACTTTTTTCTGATTAGGAAAATGAAGCACTGAAGTGCCAATGCAAAGGAAAGCATTTTGAAGTTCAAGAGCTTTTTGATAAATGATGGAAGAGAATATTTAAACTACTATTGCATTTCCCCTGCAATCCCGTGCTGTTTGTACTAGAGAAATTATTATCACCAGGCCTGCATACAACCCACTGTGTTTGATTTTCAGTGAGAGAAATCTAACATGCTAGAAAGACAAGGTTATGAAGAGCCAGACCAACTGTTTTGCATAATGAATGCTTGGCAGCCATTTTACTTACATATAATCTTATGTGTGAAGCCTTGAAAATATTACAAGTGATTTCTTATACACTTGTTCTGGTAAAAGACGGCAATATAAAATACAACAGCATTAATAAAAGGCACAGGAATCAAATTACCAAAGAGTCAAGCTGTCATGCTGTGACTGCATACCTTGTTGGGATACACAAGACACGGAATGTCAGCTTTGACTCCTTTCAGCCATCAAATTGTCTGCTTGTTACAATCAATTTTTACGCTTCTGTATTACCAAAGTGAAAATGTTTTCATACATTACCATTAATTTTTTTCCACAAAGCATCCTGAACTCTCCTGTCACCATTACCCAGAAATTACTGAATACCAATACATTATTTCTGTGGGATGGGGATATTAAGGCATTTTCTTGGTACATGACAAAGACCTTAAATGGTGGGTGAAAATCTGGTGTACAACATAGGTACACTTGAGTCCACGGTCAAATATTTGCGGTGCTTGCATTTTTCCTCAATTAAGCGAGATAAGAAGAGACTATTTTGAGGAAGTCTTCTGCATGGATTTGTTACCCTGAAATTTAAATGTCAGAACAGATGGAAAGCAAGCAAACTTCCCATTGCTTACTACTGCTATCCAAAGTTTTGGAGCTTTCTCAATTATTATTAATGTTCCAATTATACCAGAAAAAAAGAACAACATGGGTTGGTGATCTTCCTTAAATATTAGATAGCAATAAAATTAGATGATTTTTTAAAATCATGGAATCACAGAATCACGGAATCGCGAATAAATAAATTAAGCAAGTTTTGAGGAAACTATAACAAAGACTAACAATGTAAGATTGCAATCTGATATATAAATGACCCTGAATCCTGAATGAATCTGAATTTGGATTGATTTTGCAAAAAAGTAGCCAGCAAAAAGCAAGACCCAAATGAAAAACAAAATTTTTTTAAAATGTTGGAATATTCATTCTGATGGATCTGAAGGATTTCATTCCAGAAATATTGAACTAGAAAACTTACATTTCAGTTCAAATTACACTATTTCCCTCAAAATATTAGCCTAAATGAAATTATTTAGGAAAAAAAAATAATCCTAAAACTATTTGTTTGGAGACAGACAGAAGATATCTATTTTTTCCTAAGGAGTTGTTACTTATTTTTCATTTCCCAAAGCCATGTTGTTTAAATAAAAATAATAATGTATTTCAAGCAATTTTTTTTTCCCAGAACCTCTGATTCAGCTATCTAGCAAAAAAAAACCCACCACAGTACATTCATCTCACAGTAACAGGCAGATGAAATTTAAAATATTATAGTAAAATTCCGGTATTGTGATACATTACGGTAAAATATTGCCAGCAATTTAAGCATTAGAATAATCCATAATCAGAACACGTATACCTGATATCAAACAGCCTGTCCCTTGTTCTCTAATAAAAAAAAAAATTACCAGTGTTGGCAAACAACTATTGTAACATTACAGTAATGCAATGTCAAACTTTTTTGGTTTGCTCTTGAGTTGTTTGGAATGATTAATACTTCATTGTGTTTCTGAAACTGAGTATTGTCGTTACAACCTACAACTTTAAAGAACCAACCGCTGCTCATCAGTTACATCTTATTTCCATCATCTTACGAATGTGCCAGTTAGAAACCTACAAACTATGCCAACAGATGTCTAAATGTCTCAACAGGCAAATGTTTTCAGAAAATGTCAGGTGTTAAATGGAAGGTATTGTGGCTAATACTGGTATCTTCAGAGTCCATCCAATTATTATTTCTGCAGCTATGTAGAAAAGGCTGTAAGTATGGGGGACATTTGTGAAGACTTAAGTGTCTGTTATAGCAGGAGTGGTACTGGACAGCTGGAGGAAAACGCAAATAGGGCCAATCAAAGAAATATTTCCATTTAAGAGTGGCTTGGGATGCCCGAGCAGGTGGAACCCCTGTTCATAAGTGAGGAAGGAAAGATGCAGATTTAGTCTATTCACTACTGCACAACCCACTGTAATTAGTTTTTTTCTGATTTCTGAAAAGGATGACATCCTGCAGGCTCTGTGCTCTGTAGAGTGCAAAGCAGATGGCCTTCAAATTTTTATTCAGACATCTATATGAGTGAGATTCATTCCCCAACGTATTTTGTCTTCTGTATTTGTGTGTAATTACCTTTTGTTAGTCAACAGCTATATACATACAAGGAGAACAGATAAAATTTTGTGAGTGGAAATAGGTATACTTCAGCTATTTGATGGGAAATAGGAGTTCTGTAAATAAAAAAGTCAAGGTTATATAGCAAATTTAACATTGGGGTGGTCATAAGTATAAAAACTGTTTGTTTTCTTCTGTGTTGTTTAGGCTTGGTTTTATGTAAGTGTTGTTTCAGTATCGTTTTGCACTAGCTAATACATAGATGAAAGAAAATAAGTCAAATTCTTTGTAATTCAAGTACAAAAAAGGCGATAGTCTCTGTCTCTCTCTGCATCCCACCCACACATACGCTTGTGCAGAAAGAGCACACACTTAAAAACATAAAATATTGACAAGCTCTCCCCCCAAGCTTTTCAACAATTGTAATGATGATTAGCAGAAACATTGCAAGTGCATGATTCATGTGAAAGCGTCAGACAGCTCTCTGACTAGTAGTGTTGGAAGAATGGGCAAATAAATACATTTACTGTCATGCATGAAAGGTATTTTTATGCCTTTTTAAAAATTTAGTAAGGAACAAACAAATCAGTAGTTACTCTACAGAATAAGCATTAACATGTTACTTAAAGAAAGGTTGAGATTTTGTTCAGACAAAAAGGCTGCTGCTTTTTGGTCAGTCTGTGCATAAAGTTACATGTTATGGCAAAGAGAATTTTCTAGCGGGTTAGCTTTCTAAATTAGCTTTTAGGTCTTCCTTTTGAAAATGCCTTCTTGAGCAATTTTTAAATGAAATTAAAAATAATGGCGATATGGAGAGGTATTTAAATCCAAATATACTAAGATAGTTCAGTAGCTAAATCCTGCTGAAATCAAGAGGAATTATGTGCGTCATTGTCAAGTTGTTTTTCCTATTTCTGTTGACATTAGCAGTCAAACCTTCTGGATGACTGAACATTTATAAAATCAAATAAGCTAATGCAAAGGCCCACACAGCAACTTTATAATCTCTCACATAGATAGACTGACACAAGGTGAGAAGCTGCCATTAAAGCTTTAATAAGTGTTCTATGGTAACATATTAGGTTTGGACAACAATGAAATAAACACCCATATTGAATGCATTATTGACAATGTTGAAGGGTATATCAAAAAATATGAAACTTTCCTCTTTCCTTCTTTATTTTCATCAATAATGCAGATTAAGATGCCATGCCCTGATGCAGCCTCAGCAATATATCTAAATGCAGTCTTTATTTGTAATAACTTATTTCCATATCTGGCAGAACCTCTCAGTTGTGTACTTCTCTGCATCTGCCTTAGATCTCAGCACAGCAGTGTCACAAGATTTAAGCTGCAGAATCTATGCTTCCATCTTGCTACATAGACCTTGAAAAAGAGTATACTTCATCCTTAAAACATCAGAAATCTGACTGTAGTATGCATTCAAAAAGGATATGTTAGATACTTCTCTAAACCAGCAGAACTTACTGCATCCTAGGAGCTACTCTAACCTGACAGGTTTACAGAACCACCTGAGAGTTACTGGGGGCACACAAGTCAGTAACTGAGTTATGAAGAGTTACAGGAGAAGAGTCCCCTACTTAAAGAAAATAAGGAACAGTGGAAGGTGACTATGGGAGTGAAGGAGGTGCCATATTTGAGGAACGTGGAAGAGGAGGAACAATTTATAAGGTGGAAACATGGGATGAGTAGAACTGATTTCCCCCCTGCAGCCTCTCAACCTTGCCAGTCTCTTTATATTACCTAGGAACCACGAAAAACAGCGTGGCCACACGCTAGCACACTATTGACTCGTATCATCTACCCTTTACAACCGCTTTAGCTACCCATCTTGTTCCCACTGAGTTCTCTTGTCTATCCTCTCTCATTGCTTATAGGTAGAAAACTGAAAGCAGTCTAAGGTGGGAAAATTGAATACCATCTACACTTCTGCAGAGCTTTGAGGTAGCTGTGACTGCTGACAAAACAGTTTTGTGGGAGCAACAGGAAAATATAGCAAGCTAGTGGGGCTTTTTTCCTACAATCCCTGTGAAATGGAGAAAATTATCTTTGAATCTCAAACAAAAAAATAAAAATGAAGATGGATTGCTTTCATATTCATTTTAAGAGGGCAAGGGCATAAAAAAAGTATCCACATGGATTGAAGCCATAAAGCTTTACAGAAACCTGTTGTCAAATGCAGATAAATTACCTTATTTAGCATAAGCTAAAAAATTTTCTAACAAAAAGAAAATTCACAGCAAAAAAAATAGGAGACACCCAGAGATGCCTGTATTTCTTTGAATATTCTTGCTTATTTTTGTTCCACTTGCTCCACTGGTTTAAATCCAAGTCCGTTTAAATTAAGCAACTGAATAATCACCTTATTTTCTTCATATTGCTGAGGTGAGGAGGTAAACCAAGTGAGTTTGTCCCTCCCTAGCTGGTGTATTCCCAAGCTGTCTGGATCCCCACATGTTCATCTTACAGAAAAATTCAGCATCTGCAAAGAATGAGCCTCTTCTAGGCTACAGCTAAAAACTGACTTGAAAACATCGCTGACAGAGAGAGTTAAATATTTCTGACCTTCATGCTGCATGTTGTGATAAGTCTAGTACTACTTTTAAGCATCAGATTTGCTACATCAGAAATGTCATTTGTTCTATTAACTTAAGATATTTCTATTAGTCTCTTAAATGCCAAATATTGTTTTGACTGAAAATCATTTTTATAGGTAAAACTTTAAGTTTCATATTGTCCTTCAGGTTCTTGATAGAGCATTATACTACCGTGGAACTAGTTCTTGTTTCTGTCCAGCTGACTAGAACATGAATTTAAAGTACCGCCTATCTACATAAATAAGTGGTTTGCTGCACAAGTACAAATTTATAAGAGTAGAAGTTAATTTAATGTCAAAAAGTCTGGTTTTGACCCTGTCTGTTTTGGATAAACTCTTTCTATCAGACACGCGTGTGCTTTAAATAGCTTCTTATTAGTGGAACCATTTATGCTGTATAAAAAACTTAGATACTCTTGAAAGCTTAAATATCAAAATTGTTCCAATAATCTTTGGGTTTGCTTTTAGGGTTCTTTTATTCCCTGAATTGATTTTATCAATAAAGAGCCCAGCATGGTCCCTGTAAAACCAGATAAGTATTGGTAAAATGTCTTTCCTTTCCAAACTGGAAAAGCAAATAACTAATATAAAGATCCATATAACTGCATCACTATGAAGTAGTCATTCAACTTAAACCCCAGGAAAGATAAAGTTTTATAACATTCTAGCATAGACAAGCTCTGATTTTCATTGTCTTTTAATGAGTCTATACAGAACATTATTTGGACACCATTTCTCTAGAACCAGCATTCTGTCTATGAAGAAAACACAAAGCATTGTGAGTAGATAGATAGGGATCCAAGATCTTTAATACCTTAAACTTGCATTTATTTGCAGAAAAGCTATGGGTCTGCTTATGTAACAAAAAGATCTTTCACTTCTGAAAAGTCTAACTTTTCTTCTAAAACACATTCCACCTCCTCTCTGAATTTATCTAGGAGAAAACAATTTTTTCATAATGGACTCATATTTTCAATTATCACTTATGGTCCCAGATGCTTGTCACAAGCAGAAATATACTATATAATTATTTTGAACTGGCATACAATTGTTGATATTAATAAAATTTTATTACATTTTTAATGTTTGGGCTTTGTTCACTTGGGTACTATACCATACTATGATTGTCATCATTTAATTAAGATTTGACTTTTGCCTATACTTTCTTCCTTTTCTTCTTGGGTTATTTATTAATAAATGTCCCAATATCTGTCCTTTTCAGGGATAATGCAGACATAGAACTACTACTACAACTGAAGTTGAAACACAGGATCAAATTTAGCTCTTCAGCTGGCAAGAGTGTGTTCCAGGTCAGGTCTAAATTAGATATAAACCTTTTATTGTACGTCACAATGAGAACACTTATCTTTAAAAATAGCAGACCTTTTGACTGAATGTGTTGCAAATTAGATACAAGACAGTGAGAAAGTATTTCTTTTCTTATTTTTAAAGACTTTCCACAGCCAAGTCTAACTTTTCTTTAGCAAGTATGATACAAAACATAGGGAAAAAAAGGAGTGTAAGATTAAGTAAATAATAAAACAGTGTATTGTCCCTCTTTCCTATACCCTTGGTGCAGTTATTTCATCAGTTCTGCACGTACCCAATCAACTTTCCACTTTGTCCATACCCTGCCCCCCAGTTTGCTCTTGAGAGCGTTGGGGAAGATGACACCAAAAGTCTTAGAAAAGTTAAGAGGTACGTCTTCTGTGATTCACAAAACCACAGGTTCAGCACTGTCACAGATGGAAACTAGATCAGCCCTATAGAACTTTTCTTGTCTTACCCAAGTGGCTTTTAGACAGTGCCTTTTTTTTCTTGTAGGCACTTCTCATATATAGGATATACCTCAAAGATCTCTGACTGGAAAAGAAATTACTCAGCCTTATCCAGCTTGCAACATAACAGCTGAAGAGTGAACCTGTTCAGAGGGAGATGTGCAAAGCATGGCTTACTGCTAGATAACAAGTTCCAAATGTTTCGTGGACCATGTTCTAAACCAACCATAACTGTTGACTACTTCAGTGAAGCCATTGTCTAGTCAAACAAAACCATATCAAAATCTGTTGTAATTATTTGCGAGAATACAACATTCCCATTGGTTGTAGTTTCATGTTGAGAAATCTAGTAAACAACATACCATCTTCCAACCAGCAAAGCATTTCCACTTAGTTCAAAATTATGGATGAAAGTTTCACCTTGAAAAAAGGACTCATCTATTAGATAAGTTTCTCACATAATAAGATGACATTTCTTTGAATAAATGAATTTCTAAGTGTCAGTAGTATCTATCAGTCAGACAGGCTGGTTGGTGAAATATTCATAGGAACTTCGCAGTAATCCTTAAATTCTGTAAGCGTTTTGAATCTTCAGTGGGCCTGCTACTGCATTCAGATTTTCTTGTAGCACTCACTGACTTCTTCCTGGAAGGGGCTACAGGAAATGGTAAAGAAATCATACCATTGGTAAGGTTTCATTATTCATCTTAGACACTGCAAATTATCAATTTTCCCTAATACATATGATGAATTTATTTCTACCTCTGGTTTTAAATGTAAACAACCAGCTTGCACAGAGCATATTTGCCATATTTTGACTTTTACATAAATTTACCCAAATATTCTCAGATAAGTCTGTTTCAGACCATAAAACAACAGTAATTTACGTTGTTAATAATAAAATTATAATGTGCCAGAGAATCTTGATCTTAGTAGAAAAATAACTCCTAATCTTAATATTCGTATTTTACAACAAATTTTTTAAGTCAACAGAACACTATATGCCATCTTGCTAGAGCTCAAATGATTTTATTATAAATCATTAACTATTCGAATAGATGAGCATTAGAATAGAAAATATATGGGCCTGTAGACCAGAATAGTTTGTTTTTAAAAGTGGGCCTGAAAGAGACTGGTGTTTAAGATAGACTTGCACTGGAAAACTGTGTTTAGTTAAATATGTGTAACAGTTTATATTAGGAAATCTGTTTTTAATTTGCTTATAATTTGTCCATAATTTAGTCATTAGGTTTCACTTTCATGTGATAGGGTCTGAATTTGTCTGAAATCTTTGAGCATAAAATAATCACACAGAAAATAGTACTGTGGCAAACATTGTGTTTTGTGTTCTGTTAAAAATTGAAACAAATAACAGTTCTGATAATCACTTCATTGAAAATCATCCTTTAGAGCAGAATATTCAAACTTGTCAGGAGGGCCACTTGACACTGCAGGTATATGGCTTTTTTCCCCCCCTGTTCCCATAAACTCTTCAAATTAAGGAAAGGTACAGATCCCTAAGGATGTGGATTACTGTACAGTCAGGAGATGGGCTCTTTGTCCACACCTGACATAGCTCCTCCCTGGACTCAATAGCCATGACTGTACTGCTAAATTAAACATGTTCATCACCATTCTCTGCAAATTAATGTGTGCCACAGAAGTGCAGAACAGATGAAACCCTGGTGAGCGAAACCTAATTTTGATGGTCAAACGCCATCCTTGAATTAATAGAAAGGACTACCACTTGACCAGCCTCTTGTATCAGCCCTATGGCCATGGTGGAGTCTCTTCCAGACCTACAGTTTCCATTCTGATGTGACCTAAAGTAGGCCTACTGATCAACAGAAAGAACAGAGTATGGATCTGGGGTGTACAAGTTTCCATTCTGATGTGACCTAAAGTAGGCCTACTGATCAACAGAAAGAACAGAGTATGGATCTGGGGTGTACAAGACTCCAAATGTCCTCAAACACTTTTTTCCCATAAGGAAGTTCATGGCAGCACAGGGTTATGGACTTACAGGATAAAATAAGGAAAACTGATTGGTTTGGGTACCTGGGAGACTTACTTTCACATACCGAAAGGATTTGCCAAATACACTTATTCTATTAGTTTACAATAGTATGAAAATAATCCAATACTCATATACCTGCACCTCCTTACAAGTGGCCACAACTTCAGAGAAACCATCTACTTTGCATAGACAAGTCTGTTCTTTCATTTGCACAGGTTCTTCTTGTGAAGGACGAAATACATCGGACTTGCAAATTCTCTCCTTTGATGGCAGTTGTTTTAAGCTACCTCTTTCTGCCCAGAAACAGTCATTAAAAAAAAACCAACCAAACACTAAAAAAAATTTTGAGTAAGAACCTGACAGGAATAGAGAAATATTTGCCCAAGAAACATTTTCCTTTTCCTGCCTTGCATGTAAATAGAAAAACACTGCTCCAGTTTGGGGTCATCTTCTCAACTGTTTTCCTAATTCATTTCCTCCCAGAGTCAGTCTGCTGTATGGTTGACCACGGCATCCTGTCCCAGTCATCCAGCTTCCAGCACTGCCGCTGAGGAAGGCAGGCTCCTATCCTGCTGTCAGCATGGCACTAGACTGTCAACTAAAATGCCACGCAGCCATGATCCCGGTGTTTTCCCCTCTTATCAGTCTTCTAAAATCTTTCTGCTTAATAATGACTTCATGCATAACAATGCCACTGATACCAGTTTTTAGTCCAGAAGTTAGGCATCCCTCATAATTTTGTTTAAATCTGATACAAGTATTCAAAAAGATCAAGCTTCTGACACAAAACTCTAAAGAATTAAGCCTCCCTACTTCTAAATAAGTGAATCTCCTTTGCTTGTCTGAAACTTTAGATAAAGATGACTTTCAAAGTAAAAACACTTTGCAAAAAAGTACACATTGACAACTGAATGATGAAAAGCCCATTTAAAAAAAAAAAAAAAGAAGACCACAGTTCACTTGCTTTTTTATCTGTTTTTCCTGACAGAGTTTTGGCTGGCTGCCATTTGCTTCCTCCTCATGTCCTGCAGGTGACAGCAGACTTGTAGATAAACTGATTAGGCAGATTGAGAGATGCTTCTCCAGTTGCTCTCATTTTTCTTTGCCACCTCAGGTGGAGCAGGAGTCACTCTCAGGGGCAGTGGTGCCACTGCTGGCTGTTGCCCCAATGATAAATCCTTTTGCACAAGTCCCTCATGCTGCTAATTCATCTCTGGAGGACTCATACAGCCAATCTTGTCTTAATTTGCAGTGTTTTGTGGAACCTAGTTATCAAACTTGAATTCTATTGTATGTTAAAAATAATAATTTAAAAAATTAAAAAGAAGAGAGAAAATGGTTAAGTCAGAAGGGGAAAAGAAGTGAAAGAAAATAGCCGTAACTTGCAGGAGACCCAATTTCATTCTCCATCTTCTGACAATAAAAGTCATCATCGGATTCTCTGGAACATGATGTAACAGAGAAAACATTTCAGAAAGCACATTATCATTTTCTGTAGCACTGAGGAACTATACCTTTCAATGCCAGTGGGATGTAAAGCTTATTTGGAAGAAAAATGTGTCATTCAACCTGCTTCCACATTGCTTTCTGTCTTTAAGATCTGACTTTCTCCTTCTGGCTCCTCTATGCCCGTGTAAGAACTGCAGATCATTGATCATTCTGCACTCCTGAAAACAGAAACAAACAACTTTCAGGAGTTGCCTTTAGGCATGTATGAATGCCAATATGTCTCCATATAACCTTCTGTAGTAGTCAAGTACCGTATCTGTTGTCAGATGCCCTTCTAGTTACCTATGTTCAGGTTGTGATCAACATGGCTAAAGTAAGCAAGAAATATTTCAGTGAAGCACCATGCATCCTTTAAATCTTGAAGGAATATATCTCTCAGCAGTTTCTGAGGTTCATTAGTACCAGTACCTTTGCATCCATGATGGTTGGAGGGTATCTGAGACATTTATAGGGAGTAATACCATCCTTCATCAGCTGGAAAAATGGATAAAGCCATTGTCAGGCATTGTTCTAGTATTCCATATTATGCTAGTTCTCTTGTTCAGCTGTAACTTTGTTGCCTCATCATCCCTATTTGAGCCTGACATTGCTTTTCTCTGTTGCACAGTGCTTCAGCTCTACACTTAAGAGTATTTGGAGGAGGAATGGTCCTTTTACAGTATTTTACAGTATTATCAGCCGTTATCAATGGTGAGATATTGAGAATATAGCTATACACACCCTTTCTTATCTTCACAAATGCTGCTTGGAGGTTTACAGACAAAAAACCACAATTGATTACTTGGAAATTTTTATACAACATTCACTGATCTTCCAATCATCTATCAAGGACTTAAAAATAAAACAAACTCTGTTCACTGCACCACTGCATCTTCTAGTCTGTGGCTAGAGGAAGAGAAGGCAGTGCCGTTAAAGACAGTCCTCAGTGGTGTGATGAGGTAAATAATTCACTGTGATATTATGTTTGTCATTTATTAAAAAAATTACGCATAGTGCAAGTAATTCCACAAAGTGGAGGAGTACTTCATCATTCACACCTGCTCACTCTCTTCTGTAAGTAGAGGTACCTAAACAGTAGGATTTTTCTTCCATAAATGTAGGTGCTTGAAAATTGGATGTTCATCTTTACTAATCACAGAATCCTAGTATTATAGACTGGTTTGGGTTGGAAGGCACCTTTAAAGATCATCTAGTCCAGCCCCTCCTGCAAAGAGGAGGGACATCTTCAACTAGATGAGGTTGCTCAGAGCCCCGTCCAACCTGACTTTGAATGTTTCCAGGAATGGGACATCTGCCGCATCTCTGGGCAACCTGGTTCATTGTTTCACCAATCTCGTTGTAAAAAAATTCTTCCTTATACCTGGTCTAAATCTACTCTCTTTTAGTTTAAAACCACTACTCCTTGTCCTATTGCAACAGGCTTTCTTTTTAGAAAAGTTTGTCCCCATCTTTCATATAAGCCCCTTTTAAGTACAGAAAGGCCTCAATAAGGTCTCCTCAGAGCCTTCTCTTCTCCAGGCTGAACAACCTCAACTTTTGCAGAATTTGGTCCATTTCTGCAGAAATTCTCATGTCCTCTACTCTTACTGGTTTTCACTTTAAATAAATCAATAAATAAGTATGCTTGCCCACATTTTCCCATTTTTGAAAGGACATTTCCAGTCAATGTGATGGATTTCATTGCCAGCTCTACTAACTCATTTTTGAGGTGTTAAAATTAGTGCTTACAATATTACTAATAATATTACAATAAGTGACACTTTTATTTAAATGTGATCATTTTATTTTGTCAATGGGGTTTGTTTTCAATGGTGGTATCTCACCTCTAGTTCTACCTCCAAGTAACATTTTATGAAATAACGATTCTGACAATGACCTACATAGCTTTAGCAATTTAACAACAGACAGACCAAGACAAAAGATACAGTATGTATCAGCAAAATAATTTCTGAAAGGTCTAGTTTTCCAGGGCTTCCAACTAAGTCTTATGAGAACTGATTAAAGAAATAAAAGATGTTATTCAGAGTTTTGGATTATTTTTAAATACAGAAAATAGACAAGTTTTGCTTTCCACCATATCTCATTGAGAGAAAAGAGTTAAATGACTGCTATCTCTCTCTCTTTTTGGCAGTTAGAATGTTGCTCATGCAAAAAAGGAACTTTCTGATTTATTACAGCAAAATTCTCAATTCTGAATCCATTGAACTTCCTTTGGATAGAAAATTCTCCAAACTGAGGACTTAAAACTAAGTTTAAGATATGGTTCCAGAGACAGCAAGAATTGAGACTATGTAATACTCCATATCTGGTTTTGAGCATTTTTTTTTTCTCCCACCTTAACTGTTAGCAGTGATGAAGAGAATGTGTAACCTACGTTCAACTCTCACATGCAGATTTTATGTGAATAAATTGGAATTATGCAGAAATTGTCTGTACAATCCTGTAAGATTCAGTGATCAATTACTCCCAGGAAGACAGCATCCCTTGGGAAAGTATCATTGTCAAGACTACTTAAATAGCAATCCCATTTTTAAAGGTAGACAAAAAATATTCTAGCTCATGTGGATTCTATTTTACTTCTTATTTATTCAGTTTACAGGAGTAAAAGCCAGGTAAAAGTTATGAGTAAATACAGGAAAACAGTTTTGAATTCATCCAGTCTACTTATAGACTTATTTTTGTATTTCTTCTAGAAGTGCAGAAATGCTTAACCTAAAGTAAGAGGCAAGCACATGGCTAAAATATGGGGGACACCCTGTGGGAAAATGGCAAAATTTCTTGCTTTGCAAAGCCCTTAGTATGAGCCTGCGTTTCCACTAAAAAAAAAGCTGGATTTAAACACATTCTCAGAGTTAAGCACTTGCCTGAGTGCTTCTTTGAATTGAAGCCAAATTGAGGGATATAAAAAACTAATAAAGAGGGAAACTCGGAATGATTTGAAATCCATCTAGCATGCACTCTTGGAGATTTTGTGAAGCCTCAATTTAATACCTATGTATTTCTGACACCAGTATAGTAACACCACAAAATAAACTTGTGAAAGCTAGGAAGATGAAAATCTAAGACTAGATCCAGCATCTGAACAATAGCTTACTTCATACCCCAGAAAGCCAAATCTGACTTACCTGGACTAGGAGAATCAGAATAGAATGAGGAAAAAGTTGAATAGGAGATTTCACAAAAAGCATTAGAAAGAGAGGTTATATACCAGTGACGTTATAATCCATGAAATGGATATTTCTCATTGTTTCATGGAACTAGTCATCTCATGAAGAAGCACACGTGTGTGTGATAAGTGATGGCTGATTTAAAGATCTCTGTGATTTTATGTTAGTTTATGTAATCCTGGTTATGTGGTATAATTCATCATTTTAAATATTCTTTTGTCAGCTAGGACAGCTGCTGTCATTTGAAATGGCTCCTGTCCAATCTGAAAATTTTGAAGCAGATGGAAGCAGCATACCTCTTCAGCCGCTTTCTGATAGCAGCTTAAACAAAAGAATTTTTTCTCTGAAAGCAGTATGCTGCCATGATGCTGCCTCACAGCAGGCCAGACACCATAGACAGCAGGCAAACTGAACACAACAGCTAAACCTATGAAGCTCATGCTTAAGTTTTAATATCAATATTTTACTGGTCAGTTGCTGAAGGAGTAATAATTAAAGTTGTATAATCTCTTTCACCTCCATCCCCATTGGAGTTACTTGCTCATTTTCTAATATCTCATCTCACATGGCAGAATTTCACAAATTCTGTTTCTTCTGAAAGACTGGAGCACATGCTAAAAAGTACAACAGCTGCTAACAGCAATGAAAGTTGGGGGGGTTGTTTTAGCTGGAAAGACTACAAACAAAAATACTTCTTCAAAAGTTGAGTTCAGCTTACAATCTGAGGCTGAAGCCAGAATTTGTAATGCCCTGTTAAGATCTTTAAATGCTTCCTAAGAAAGCAACACAGAGCATCTGTGTTTCTTTGTGGATATCATAAAGTTAGTTCAATGAATTATTATTCTGTAGTGCACTAGGAATTAGAAACACTCCAGTACAGATAGCTGTGCCAGTATTATATATTCAAGTTACAAACCCCCCCACAAACATAACACCTTGCTTTCAGGATGACGGTTGACACGATAGTGGGACAAAAATGTAAAAGGATGAGCATCAGCAGGTTGTGCAAATTAGTATATCAGCAAGTAATAGAAGTGGCATGATATTTTCCCTCTTTCTAGGAGGACAAGAAGACATTCTGGGAGAGCCTCCACTCTTTTCCGCAAATTCAGCTCTAGCATCTCCTATTGTACTTCTGCCACATTGTTGCCTGTCACAACAGTCATAACCTTACCATGCTCCCCCATGCGTTAGGAAAAACTCTACTGATCTGGGCAGAGGAGATGCTAATTTTGATGCAGATTCAAACATTTTCACCTAAAAGTGCTAGCTGCACAACCAAGTGCTTGCACAGATTGGACTGCTGTGTGACGAACCCCATGGAGCGGTGGGGCAGCGGCCACTGCTTGAGGCGGAGGCTGAGAGCCTGACCTCCGCCGCCTCGGTGCATGGGATGATAGTTAACAGCACCCATGGCCACGTTGTCTTCACAGCGATATGGCTCAAAATGGTCTACAAGTGGAAAGATAGCCACATGAAGAATGAAAAACCACACTCCAGCCATACCAGTTTCCCACTGCCCAACAGACACAGGTAAGTGTGAACTGCGTGGGTAAAGGAGCTACAGCTGAGACTGACTGAGCCGTTAAAGTCCATCTCAACGTGGGACTCAAGCCACAGACACTAAATTAGTTTCTCTCATCTCAGCGAGTTACCTCTGTATGCAAACTTCAGCATTGCAATTATTCCCAGTAGCAATGCTTTCACCCATCTGGAAAGAGCTCATTTTTTTTACAAGGGCATGTAGTGATAGGACAAGGGGCAATGGCTTCAAACTGGAAGAGGGGAGATTTAGATTAGAACTCAGGAAGAAATTCTTTACTGTGAGGGTGGTGAGGCACTGGAACAGGTTTCCCAGGGAAGCTGTGGATGCCCCATCCCTGGAAGTGTTCAAGGCCAGACTGGATGAGGCTTTGAGCAACCTGGTCTAGTGGGAAGTGTCCTTGCCCATGGCAAGGGGGTTGGAACTAGGTGATCTTTAAGGTCGCTTCCAACCTAAACCATTCTATGATTCTATTCCAGGAAACTACTGCTAAATACGATGCAAAGCAGCAAGCATGAAGGAGCATATCCCACTTTGATTTCAATAGATATTAACCCCAAGTTAACAGGGAGAAAAAGCAGCTTTGACTACAGTACAGTTATGATAATAATAAAAGACTGTTCCATACTGATAGCAATTTATACAGATTGCAATACACCCTAAAGCAAATTTCTTCCTGTAGCTTCAAAGGTACTGAAATTGTACAATATATTTTTAGAAGTCCATGAGTATAAACAATCCCACTCAAGAGAAATATAAGGAAGACTAACAGTTTACAATTATTTTAAACAACATAAGAAATACCTTCCCGAACATGTACTTTCACAAAATATTTACAGATTTTTTTCTTGCCACAAACCCAGTTAATCTTTTCTCCATATTGCATATATTAAAAAAGGCTTTAAGGACATGTCATTTCCTGCAAATAAATTAGCTCCATGTGCAAGTCAGAGAAATGATTAGCATGAAATAAATACCGTGCTGTTCTCTTGATTGTAGGGAAATCTGAGTGAATTCATTTGAAAAGTCTCCTTGTGAGATACAGCAGGGGAGCTCAGCAGCAAAAATATGTTGAATAGCAGCAGAATAAGGGGTTTTTTGTGTTCCCTCTGAATATATATCATACGTCCAAAATAGGACAAGTTTCTCTAGCCTTTTTATTAAGCCATTAAGAATATATTACGCTATTTGTAAAATAATAGTAATAAATGTGCATGAAATGAGGAAAAAAAGAACAGAGTCTAAAATAAAAGATTAGCTTCTTTTGTTCTTCCTTCTCTCTTGCATATTTTGACTAACCTCATTTACCAGTAGTAGCCTCTAAGCTTATCCCTAAAAACAGAAATCAAAATGTGCTGAAAAAGCTCCATGTGTTCAAGGTGAATTACAGTTTACCAGTGCAGGCTTACTCCTCCTCAGCCTTAGCACCACTGAGCACTCTCCGTGAGCAGCTGTACCATATTTGACCAGAAAATGTCCCAGAAGCAGATTCAGGATATCTGTGGTGTTCCAGGTATGTTTCAGCCCATTCAAATGTTCTTGCTGAGCACAGGAGATAGCGTGCCTCTGGGACAGCGGAGTAGAGACCGCTTAAAAACCTCCCCAGCTCTTGCTGAGCTTGGAAGCTGGACCTGGATAGACAGTAAGAAGCAGTGCCTGCCACAAAAGCTTGGCATTTTTATAATTTCTGATTCTAGAGGAGAACTTGTAAGAGAAAAATAAAGTCCTCTGCAGTTTTCTTTCTTGCTTTTTTTGCTTTATGCTGATTCCCCTTCATGGTCTTTCTTTGTTGTAAGAAAGGAGTGGCCAGTGTTTGGATCTACCCAGAGACCACCTCTCCACCCCTTCTCCTGGTCTGAGTAGCCTTTCCTTCTCCCCCTGCTCCTTCAGGCAAAGCCATTCGACTTGAACAGGTGAAGTGGGTGCCAGTGAGACACAGAAAATCAAGAGGTTTTACAGACTCCATGGCTGAAAGCAACTTTGCTCTACTGGCAACTGATTGTCTTCCTGTTGTAAAAAGCAAAGATGTTTAGAAGGAGCTTGAGCATCAAAGAAAGTCTTGAGTAAAGTGAAAAGTTTTATGTAGAAGTTCATATTTTTCTATGTGTTTTGGTGTCAGTGTCTATGTAAGAGTGAGTATTTTGTATACGAGCAGTCTTTTCCGACTGCTCTGCCCGGGTGATCCCTAGTGGTTGTGACATAAAAATGTTTTAAAGTGTATGTATTCATTATTTCTTTCCCTTATTGCCACTTCTCAGCTGTTTTTGAGATAAGGCAAGCTAAGCAGAGCCAAGATCAACCTTAGCTCGGCATGTTAAGAACTGCAATATTTATTTTCCTCACCATCTGCTACTGTAATCCACGGATAGAAATTATGAAGTTAAAGAATTTTCCTCAGAAAAAAAAAAAAAAAAATAATAAAATCATAGGTTGCCTCACAAAAGCAACAGCTTCCACAGGCTTCTCGTGCTCTACCTGAGGAAAACCATACTAACCTTATGGCAGCAAGTGTACCAAGATACTAAAAAAGACGCCACATACCCAATTCCCCTCCTCCTTTGACGCCTCTTTGGGCTCTGCAGCTGAGCCTGGTCCCCTGGTAAACACCCTAGCACAGGTCATCTGTGCCAAGGGGGATGGCAGGGTTGAAAAATACAGGAAAAATTTATTAAAGGCTCTCTAAATATTGCTCTTCTTTGTGAGCATTTGTAAAAGGCCATGGACAAGTTTTTCCGTCACAAAGGGGAGAAGGTGGGGAGAGGGGAGACTTGTATTTAGAACTGAGAACACAACAGAGGTTTTCTTGACCTTGTAGAACAGGAGTCAGAAAGCAAGAATAGTCCCACTAAACTACTTGGAGAATAAAAATACTACTGTGTTTTAATATTTCCCCATTTCATTTTCTTCCCAGTAGGAGCTGAAGAATAGTGTGACAGGGTACAACAGAGGATATTCTATTTCTCTGTTTATTACAACTACTACACAGTAATTGGATGGTAAGATAGAAAAGGAGATAAACGCGGCTATGAACACAGCTACAGCAGAACAACTGCAGCGTCCTTTTAACGTAAAACAGTAACTATCTCCCCTTATTTATGATGTCAACAATGAATTATCCATTGGTACAATTGTCACAAAACCAAACAATTTTTTTTACTTCAGCTTCAGTTACTTGCATAATACATCATTATTTGCTAAGATTGTCAAGTATTTCATAGAGACTAACAGTGATTAATAAATGTATCCAGTCTAAAACAGATTTAATGCATTGAGCTAAATAACTGGGTGTACTCCATTTCCTGATGACTTACATGAATTTATTTAAATGAATCTCAAAAGGAGAAGATGTAAAAAAAAGAAGGTAAATTAATTGAAATATTACAGACATTGGATGTTATCAGAATGCTAAATTAACTTGGGATTGTACCCTCATATACAATTACGATTATGTGAATATACAGTGTGCTACAGGCGCTGATCTGGAATCTTAATGCTTTCTGGCCCCCAGACAAGCAGCAGGATTTATGCAATCAGGTGAAAGAGATGTAGTAGAGGAAGATAGCAAATACAAACTTTGAGGGGCTTTTATTTTTAAATGATGCAAAGCTTTACTGTAAGGCATCCTAAATCCATTATTTCCACTGTATTTTAAATTACCGATTTCTCGTTGCAGATGTATCAGGACGTATGTTTGCGTGATTCATAGAGATGGCCCAGGTAGTTCAGGATAGGTGCAGCTGCTTGCCAGCAGACAACTTGCAAGTTAGACCTACAGAGGTCTGAGGATGAACTGAAGACAAAGAACTTTCTTTTCCTCCTCTCACTACAGCCTTTAGCCTGGTGCCCTTATCTGATGCAGCCAAACCTTTTTTCCAATCCACTTTCACCCAGGCTGTCAGTGAAACCCACTCCAGGACCAGCTCCAGGTCTGGCAAATGTTTTCAATGGGAACAGCCTGGTTTGCCTTTGACAAAAGAATTTATTGAGTCAGATTCTCCCCAAAACACTCACTGATGAGGATACCTCTGGGCTGTCACCAAGGGAGCCAGTCTTTCAGTGGCTGAATGGGTGCCAACCATTTCTGAATGAACAAATGACCCCATTTGAGCTAATGAAAGAAGTGCTGGACTTCCTTCCTCTTAAAATATTTTAAATATAAATATATATAAACAGACAATTAGTGTAACTATATCAGATGCTTTCATTTATTCTCTCTGTATGAAGTAAAAATTTACTTCAGCAGGGAGTTTCAGAAGAAAGAGACAAAGACCTGTGGGAAGAAGATGGAAGCACGTTGAAATTTAGATACAAACATCTAACCAGGTTTTTACTGACAGTTTATAATGACCGATCAGAGCTTGGTGGTACCAGAAGAAATAAAGAGTTAGAATCCTACCATTTTAACAACTTAAATTAAATAGAAACCCTTTTGGAGTTTATAGAAATTAAAATCCTGACCCTGAATTCACATTATTGTAACAGGGCTTGCGGTATTGATTTTCAAGGAAATGGGATTGGTCACTGTCATCTTTAAGTGTTAGCTTTGCTTATCAAAGTGCAGATGAAAAACAGAGGATAAATGAAAATATGTACACAGTGTCTCTAGAACACATTTTTATTTGAAAAATTTAGCAATTTTGAACTTTTTTCAGTTTTCCGTTGAAAAATGTGGAAATAAGCTTACAAGCAGAGATGACAGACTGAATCCCTGCAAGTAAAATAAGAAACGAACATTAATGCACGGAGGTACTCCTCACTTTAGCTCTTTTCTCCACTCATTATGTGATGACATCAAGTATATTTTGATCTAGTTATCTTTTATACCTTCACAATATGGGTTGATCACAGCATCCTGAACTTCACACAGCTGTGCAGGTTCAGAGGCCAGTGAGCACCGCTGCCGTACAATTATACTCTCCTGTCTTTGCTTTACAGACTAACAAGACCTATTGCATTTCTTTCCGGCTGTAAATGAGCATTATATTACCATGCCTAGCTGATTACCCAGTCTGGCTCCTGGATCTCCTTTCTACTCACAATCTCCTCTTCCTCCTTGCCATGCTGGCCCTGAGCAGGGCATGCAGGCGTGATGCTGTCTGGGTACCCAGGGAGAAGAGTGCACGGGCACTTTCAGACAAATTACAGAAATCTGTTTTGAAATCCGTTGTCTGGAAACATTTTCTCAAGAAGCTGCAAGAGATCAAAGTTTGTGAGAATCAAACCCAAAGTTAATGTGAAGGTAGATAAATAGAATTCATTGTAATCTAGTAACTGTGGAAATATTTAGGCTACATTCACTCTATCTGTCAATCATCATGTCATCTGGATAAAAACAAGCTAATAATACAACCTCCAAAGATGGAAAACATATTCAACAGTCTGCACTAGCTTCAGAGACCAGTGTTATACCGTATTTCCACTTACCGTATGATTTTAAATTTATATTCATAAACTTCCTTAACCTCTGAAGTTTATAATTTAGTAGGATGAATTTCAGGCATTTGAATCCATACGTGTGATCATTTTCCCCTCCCAGGCAGATTGTTGCTTTAGGCAATGACTGACTTTCCTGGTGCCTACAGCGTAACCTCTCCATAGCTACCAGTAGCTGGCTGTGCTGCAGAGTTTCTTTGTTGCTATTAAGCTGCAGTTTCACAGTAGGCAAGAATCCATCTCACATACCTACTTGCATGAGTTTCCACTTGTAGATGAACTTTGTAGGTTAATTATTAAAAATGTTAGGGAGATATACAGTGAACTAGAATAATAAGCTGATGCTGAGCATGAATCAAGAAAACTGATCTGACTGTCCCCTCAACCAAATGGCTTAAGGCCCATTCTCCGCCTTTCCCTCTTCAGTCTGTTCTGGAGTATAAGGTCTGGGTCTTTCATGGAATCATAGAATCACAGAATCACTTAGGTTGGAAGGGACCTTTAAGATCATCAAGCCCAACCATGACCCTAACACTGCCAAAACTACCCCTAAACCATGTCCCTAAGCACCACGTCTACCCATCTTTCAAATACCTCCAGGGATGGCCAGTCCAGAGAAATGAACTGAATGTGTAGTGTGGCAAAATTCATATGGGCATGTCTTTCACAGTATCGCTCCTTGACAGCATCTCTCAGAGCCCTGCCAGAAATAAAATATTACTAGGAGGTGGATCATGAAGGTCTTAGTTCAGTTCCTGTGTCTTCTACAGGTCATATAACTCTCTTGCAAAAAGACTAAATGACTGATCTCCTATACTCCTTATACCATTATCCCCTGAGGTAATGCAGCAGGAGAGCTAACACTTTTGGAAGTCACTGTAATTATGATGGAGATTTGGGTTGTAGTTTTGGGAAGGCTAGAAGATTTCCAATTGTTAGGGAAATAGGAAAAGCATTATGCAGAGATATGCTTCTCCTATTGTAGAAACGAGTTATAAAGAGGCCCTGGACAAACTGTAACACTTTAAAGAAGGTAGTACAAGAGAAGAGGAAAGGCTAAAGAAAAACATTTCATTGGTACTGCTTTCTCTCCTGATCCCAGAAGAACAGTATTTCCAGAGAAATAAGAATTAACGCTCTATGAGCTGAACAGTGAGACTCAGTCTTACATGGTGTTGTGGTTTGGGCCTGACGAGCCACTGAAGCGAATGACAGATGCCCTCCCCCACTCCTCCAGAGAGATGAGGGAGAAAGAGAAAGAGACTTATGAGTTTAGGAAAAATATAAACTACTGTAATTAAAATACTAATAAATTAATAAAATAACTTAAAAATAAAATAATGAAATATATACAATATACAAAAAAACGTATCAAACTCCCAGGATAATGATCGTGTCACTGAAAGGCACGGGCAGAGCCCCAGACTGGACTCAGTGACGGACAGGAACTGGATTCTGGATCTGGATTTGGAATGCACAGATTGGGATCAAAGGCAGACAAACAGAGTTCTCCTTGGATGTCAGCCACTGAAGAAAGAGGGCTGACCCTCTGATCCCTCAGCTTTTATACTGAGCATGAGGCAGATGGGATGGAATACCCTTGTTGGTCAGTTTGGGGTCACCTGTCCTGTCCGCTGCTCCCTGCAGCTGTGACCCCTCTACGCTTTTCTGCTTCCGACCCTCCAATGGGGCAAATAACAAAGTTGGCTGCCCTTGGGTGTTATAGCAATAAGTATGAGCAAGAGCCTCTCTGCATCCCATTCCTTGGCATCCACTATAAACATGGGTCTTATCACTCTGAGAGCGAACGGTTTCTGCACAATATACTGTTAATTTCAGAAAGTTCAGTTAGTTAGAAGAGGCTTAGCTGCAAAGTAAAATACAAAACAGAAAATGGGTCCTGTTTTACCTCAAACCAGGACACACGGTGACAGAGAGGTAGCTAGCACATGTATTGAGCACCTGTTGTCTCAGCCCTTCCCCAGGTAATACCCATCAGGAGGCAGAGAAGCAGAACAGTTCAGCCTGCTGCAGCACCCTGTGCTCCACAAACAAGCACCACACTGCACCTGACAGCATGGAAGCCAAGTGGCCACCAGCCAGATGGCCCGCTTTGCCATCACAGGTTACCAGCCCCTCCATTCAGCCAACACAGCTGAATGTCTAGCTCTCCCAATTCAATTGCGCCTACCAAAAGACAGTGGGTATTTTTACTACATGAAGGAACTAAGGGAACCAAGGAAAAACCTGCAGCAGGAAAGAGGCAGGAGTGTCTCAGCAACCTTAGCTGCTGCAGTATATCAGGTGCTTTCTGTTTCTGAAAGAGATTAATGCCCCCCGTTTAACCATCTCCCTTGAGAACTGCAACACTTTTGCTTTGCAGAAGATCTGATAAGGTGCTCTCCCTGAGTAAAATGCTCCTGTTGATGTTTCTCTGAAGTGCATCAAAGAATAAATACACTGTCAACTCATTTTCACCAGGGCTTGGTATGAAGCCTGACGTCCCCTCCCCCAGCTTAACTATGGAAAAACAAAAGAAAACAGAAAGCAAATACCAAAATAAATGGACCTCTCTTAGGCATGTCTTTTCTGCATACACTGGTACTAGAAGAATGAATCATAAAATACCAACAAAACCACTCACAAATCGCATACAACAAAAGGTAATATTTGTTCATTTGCATACATTATGCAGTAATACCAGCAATAACTCCATTCTGCTTAGTTAAAAATAAGCCCCAAATTTAAATTTTATAAAGCCAATTAATAAGTCACTGATCAGCACACAGCTGGAAGCAAGATCAGTCGCCCTTTGCTGCCTGTTTGCTGCGGTCAAGACACTCATTCAAACAACTTAAATGTTTACAAAAATGGCAGTTGCACAATCAGCCTCTCAGCAGAACTTCTGAAAGCAATTTCTAATGTTTTTGTTTATTTTCCAAAGAACTGTTTTATTCCCGCTCCCTCACAGAGAATATTTTTCAGGCTTTAATGATTTCTAAACATCAGGCAGTCCTTTCATGTCTGGAATTTGTCTCAATTACAGGTCAGATCTGAAGTCTCACTGGGTCATATCTCACCCTCTGTTTTCACTAATCAGTAAGAAAAAAAACCAAAAATAAAATGAGAAATTTAACATTCTTATCTGCATGCCCATAAAAATATCAACCCGTATCAGTATCCTTGTTATCCTAGTGCCAACTACAAGAGACAGAACCAGATTTTCTCTATTTGCCAGTTTTACAGTCTGATCACTTCCTAATGTCCATGATAGGTCTGTTCTGACCAGGATGGTACTATGTGCATTATAAATCTGAGTTTAGGAACTTATGAACAGGTGTAGAAAAGGCGGGGCTCTTAAACACATATGTCTCTTAGTAAACCTAAGAACTAAACAAAAGTATCCAACTAACTAGAAAAAAATTTTGTAAAATCTCTTGAACACATACTCAGGTATCTGTTATAGGAGATGACACTATGGCTCTGATTAAACTAAAATTCCTGTTCTGGGGATTTGATTTGCAGCAGTTCCAGGCTCTCTTTTTCCCCCAGTCCTAATTCAGTTACCAACCACCCCCTTTATTGCATTTTTTCAGCGCGGTTTGACAATGTTCTCTTTGGCTCATCTCTGTGTGGAGGTATGTTAATATCAAAGGGATGACAAAGTTAGAAATAATCACAGGCAGATTTTTGCTCGATGATTGGAACCACATTGTTTGCCTTTACTTCTGTTGGAGCAAGGCTTTGAATCCCAAGCAGAGCCCGGTGGCTGGCACGGTGCAGATGACCAGATGACAGCCTGTGCCCCAGAAGGCTTGCCGAGCCAGAGTACACACATTGTCCTCTGGCCAGTGTGCCAGTTAAAGAGGCTAAAGCTCCTGACTGACCTCAGTTGGAAGACACTTTTCAGTCACATCTGCTGATCAACCTCTCTGAGGTAATCAGTCCATAATTTGTTTTAGTCAAAATGAGTTAGGTTGCTTTAAGCAGTCAAAACACAGTATGTATGCAAGCAAAGTCACTTGAATTGGAGCAAGTTTGAGCAAATGCACAAGCATCTGCACTGACAGGTGAGGCAATAGTGATTTCGGAGAGAAAACCTGAGCAGCTAGGGCAGTAACGTAATTATTGCCATGGGTGTTAATTTATATAAACAGTTGTAAATTACCTTTAGAGCATGAGCGTGGGATGCAGGAGACCAAAGCTGTGACTGAGGTGCCACTTTTGCCTCAGCATGTCAGAGAAGTCAGTACTTTCAAAGAAGCTAACCCCTTCCTGGACACAGTTTCAGTACCCATTAAATCAGCATTTCAGGGACTGACACAGCACTTTGATGTAATACGTGAATTGCCCCGCGCCGGGGGAACTCCCTCACACAGACCACAAAGGGCAAGATAACAGCAGGGACTCTGGCCCGAAATTAGCTTGCCAAATCCAGGGATCAAACTGCTCATTGCCTGGCTGTACGTCAGGCTTCGCTTGCCTCCGGCTGCTTGCAGAGAGATAGTGAATGACGGCCCTGGGTATGGCCTGTGGCTGCACACTTGTTACAGCGATTATACTCAAGAGTAGCTTGGTTTTAAATAACTGTAGCAGCCTCTGAAAAGTCAGTCTGTCATGTCAAATGGACCATAGAGCAGGTGTCGGCTTTGTGATGCATGACAATGTTTTTTTTTTAAGTTTACCTTTAAAAATCATAATAATAAAAAAGTGCATGGGGGCCCAGTTTCTCTTGTAACTCCTGGCTGCTTTTTGTTGCTTCAACAACACAAACCAGCTGTACAATCCGACAGAGCACCAAGCAGCCAGAGCACACCGATGAATCTGATCCCAGTACTTGGTCTGCTCTCAGTAAGGTACCATTTTCTATTTGCCAAGACTAACCAAGCCGTAAATACAGAACATAACCATTTTGCATGCGTTGTTGTTCTTTTTAATCTTTGATCACATCTGCACCAGTAAAACTATTTTCTGTTCTTCACAGGACTCCTTGAACCTCCTATGTTTGAATTCCCCCATGTCCCACGTAGTTGTGTGATTACTGAGGAAGCATTTGACATTAATATAATGAACAAAGACTCAAAATCATAGCTTAAACATTTTTCAATTAGTGTGGGCAAGGAGCTCAAGGTTTCAATAGCTTGACTGTACTGCTGAAGCATAAACATTTGGCAAACATATGCATTCTTTGTGTTTTTGCATTTTTATATATATATATATTTAAAACCTTCTAAGTGCACAAAATAAAATTAGCATTAATGCCTTGTCAACCTGTAGTCTTCAGACCTTTTGCAGTAATGACTGACATCTAGGGTAGGTCATCCAATGTTTTCTTCTGCCCAGGAGGCATTTAACTTAATTTCATGTGCTCCGCTCGTTCACCATTCATTTTGGACACTTCTGCCATTCCTCACTCCCACTTTCCTCCAATTTCAGTTACCAGCCCACCTCACCATCATCCGTGCCCTTTTTTCCCAGCTGGTTCTGGGCTCCTCCTCTTCCCGGGGACTCACAACACCATATTGCTTTTCCAGAAGCAGCAACTTTCTTTTAGAGGGCAGGATTTCAGCTGTGATGGTGCTGGCCACCTTCTTTCTGCTCACCCCTGTTAGCCTCCTCCTGGCCCTGTCCTTCCCACAGGAAGGACACAGCTCCCTTTCCTGCTGGGCGACACTACAGTTTCCAAAATACCACGGAAATATAGGTGTTTAACAGGGCTGTTAATTTTTAATAGGATTTAGGAGTGTAACTCCTCAAAGCCACTATGAAAATATGACCTTGGCTTGGCCCTGTAGCTTCAATGCCAACAAGGCATTGTTTGATCTGAGGTTCTGGCTCACAGCGGTGTGACCTCTTCCTCATCCCTCTCTGTAAAGATTGTGCTTAGTAATTTAAGGAAAGGTAACCTCGCAAGCTGAAGAGATCCTGGCAGATATTAGAAACAAACTGCCTTACCATTTTCTAATAGGAAATCAAAAAGCCAAATAAATATTTAAAGATCTTAAACTTACTGAAACAGACAAACATGCAGCCTGCCAGGATAACCAGGGAGAACCAGCCAGAAATTTTCTTTACCAGCACAGCCCAGGGTGGTTCGTGCTACCAGCCATACAACAGCTTGTCCATGGAGCCACTGGATCCCACCCTGGCTTTGCACAGAAAAGTCGTAAATTGTGAAGGAAGCCAAGCACAATTAAAAAATAAAACAATCGGATTCACTTGCACTGTTCTGCATTAAATAAACTGTGCTTTTAGACCCATGAGCTAAGTGTGAGGACACTCACTGTTTGAACGTAACCAGCAGGGAAGCAGCACAGCTGTGGTTTGCAGTAGGCAAGAAGGTTCTCTTAGCTCAGGGGTCTCTTGATCCCGTGGCCATGTCTTCACAGAGTTTCTGTAAGTCACTGCTCAAAATCATTATTTCTTTTCCATTTTGTGCTTAGGTTACCAAAGCACATCATTGCCCAGCCATAGCTCTTCCTCTACTAGACCCTGGCATGCACAGAAGAGATGGGGTCACAGATTCTTTTTCCCTACAGAAACAAAGCTATTCAATCCTACCCAGATCGAGCACAGCATGTCACTGACTCAAATCAACTATCCACTGCAAACAGTGGTTGAGACCTCTGGCCATCTGGCCTCTATGAGCAGCAAGTGGAAGTAGCTTTTTTTTCCTCATTTATCCTCTCTGGAGACTACCAACATGTTCATAGAGGAAGCGAGTTGCGTGTCCTGCATTCCAGGAGTCTTTCCAGATCACACCTCATTATACCAACTGCAAATCTGTAGAGGAAGGAATCATTTTCACAATTAATATTACCGTGAAAATCAAGCAGAAGTAAAAGAAGAAATTTAAAATACGAATTAAAGCAATTGCTAATGCAAGAGGAAGGAAATAAGTCTACTTTCTCTGAAGAATCACATTTCTTTGAAGCTGTCTGACACACATCTTCCCCAATGCCAGACACGTTGTTCGACAAAAATTTTCCAGTCCTTCAAACAAGGGAATGTTTCTTATCGCTGTCAACCTTAATCCAATGACCTGGATTTAGGATCAAATACATTTATCAAATGCATTTTGTTGTATTAAATACATTCTTTATTACTTAATAACACAAAAATCTAGTAAGTTTCTGTCCTTTAATAATAGGTATCCAGTGCTTTCTCTCAATCATCTATTCAAGTTTCAGCTACTGACTTAAGTTTCACATCCCAGTCTTTACATGTCTTAGTAAGATATGCGTCACTCTTGGTCTTTCATGGTGGGTCTGCTATTGGAAAGACCATAGCTGGTAATCTCAGTTTGCTCAAATGTGCCTGGATTTGGTATGTACAGAGACTTACTTGATCACCCTCCTCTTGGTCATCATGCAAAAGATTGTCTGCAGATGCACAAGAAAGGCATCCCAGAGCACTGGGCATCTTCACAAATCTTTACTTTCCTGAGATACACTGGCTAGAAGTGCAAGGTGGGGTGGGATTCTTATGAAGAGGATGAAAATAAGGCCTACGCAAGACCTTTAACATGCAGAGGGTGAGCAAAAGTCTTGCGTAATGATGACTATCCCAAGCATACTTGCAATTAATAATGGGGTGTTGCAATATTATTTCTGCTCACAGAGACTGAATCCCAAGCCAGATGAATTAATGGACGCACTTCACCAGATTAAGACCAGACATTTCTTTCTCGTGGGCGCTTTTGACTGTACCCCAGTTCATACCCTTTCACATCCAACATCCAACAGTGACACGCAGCGATGGATTTCTCTGAAAAAGCTCCACTTCAGCAAAAAGATGACAAGCATTCTCCCCAGAGGGAAACTGTGGGAGATGGGAGAAGCAGCCTCCACATGCAATTGCGGCTGGTGAACTGATGAATCTTTTCAGACCCATGACACTGACCTCCCTTTTCCCTCCATTCATTCATACTCAAAACGGGAGGAACTCTGAACTGTCTACAAACGTCAAAGACTCATTGTAAAATATTTTTCCTTTAACTGCAGATAACTCCCTTGTATGCCTGCCAGTGAGTATCCCTTTTCCAGATGGATCGTAGCTGGGGAATAAGGCAGACGGAAAAGCCAGTGCCCTGATGATTTAAGAGGGTGCGAAATACAGACAATTTAAGAGAAACTGTCTCTCTCAAAGCGTTCTGATAAAGTGCAGGCATTGGAAGCAGCCTGGCTGGCTTGCCAAAACACTGACAGTCCACCCCAGAGACAAAAATTACTTTAATGTGCTAATATTTGATGACATAATTGTACCAGAATCAGAAAGCATAAAACACAAATAATAACTCAAAAGTACAGAGCTAAACCCAAATACAGGTAATGGGCAATTTTTATACTCTCTTTTCTAGAACACAGCTTGTAAATTACAATTATAGTTTTCTTTAATTTTCATTCTATAGCTTGCACAGCCTTTTTTTTCCTTTTCACTTTAGTTTCCATCCCATTCCTAGAGTGACCTCTCTTGTGCTTAGCTGCATTGTTTGGTTTTCACGATTGGCCTGTGTTCCAGGTCAGGATAGCTAAATCAAAAATGAATGTTTGGCTAAATTAAAAATTCATTTGCTCAGACTTGACTATACTCCTGCTGTGGCCAGCACCATAACCCCTCAAAACCTCGCCCAGCAGTAGCAATTCCTGTATGTTCTGCTGCCCAATCCATTGCCAGTTACCAAACAGGACCACACCTTGCCTGCTGCATCTCAGTTTATCCAGCTTCCTTGACCACAGGGAGTGCTTTTCTAGATGTACCAGTTCTTGCTGGCACACAATCTCTTGGAAGGAATACCCTGGTGGCATTTGCCACCATAGCCATCCAGCTTCCGTAATTTAAATTGGAGGGGTATTTTGCTAGTTGCTGATTCTGACCCAGTCCTCCTCCAGTACCAAGTAAATTTTAACATAGCTCCAAATATGGACTTAAATTTTTTGATTCTTTTCCTAAACCTGCAGCTAACGTACTGACATCAGCACTGGTCCCATGCTTTGGCAGTTGAATCTGAAATGAGTGAAAAACTCTATTTCCAATTCTGACAGTCTGCCTATTTATTTCCCTCTCCCTGACAGATAATTCCAAAAGCCTGACTTACCTCTTCTCTCTCTGCTAGGTAAATGAAAGGCAATTGAGATGAATCAGAATGTCAGAAAAACAAAATCAAGGGAGGAGAAGAAACAGCCCTTGAGAAAATAGAAACTTTGAGTTTCTTTAAGGAACTGGTCTATGAGCATGACCATCTTCACAGCAAATCCCAAGCAAAAGTGTTTGCCACAGTTTCTGCTCTCTGGTCTATTATAGGCTGTGATTCACAGCTCCTCTTCTGGAGATTTCACATTCTCATAATTTTCTCATGAGCCTAGTGTGTGAGAAATATTTTTTGAATGACTGTTCTACATTTTTAAGGTTTGAAACACAGCCTGATTAGACAGGAGGTGGAATTCCATGACTTCAATTTTTCCTTGAGACTTTTTTTTACCAAAATATATTTTTAAGTATAAGTTGATCCTTTGCTTCTCTTTTTCTGTGCAATTACTGTATTGTTTTATTTTATTCCTACAAGCAGGCTGCTATGACTATATTACTACAATACATCAGAAGCAACAACTTCCTCTTATCGAGTGACCACTTCAAGTATTTTGGGAGAGTCAGAGAGGACTCTGGTTACAGAGACAGGTTCAACCCGCTTTAACAGAGAACACCTGATCAAAATGTATCCTGTGTAAACCAGGATGCATCATGAAAGACAGTTTTATGATGAAATATCATATTTGAATTCATGCTACTTAAAATCATGTCATTTCCTACACAGCTTATTGGACAGCTGGTGCTATAGCATCTTCTTGCGTCAAATGACTTCTATCTATTTACCTTTTTTATTTTCACAATGATTCTCTTGTACGCGATAATGGATGGACAGTTTTGTAACAGAAGAGGTCTTGAGCCTGCACAGCTTTGTAGTCTGTTGTGTCTATTGCACAACTGGGTCTAAAACACCTTTTAAATGTGGTAATGTTGTCTGCACACTCAGGTAGGATAAAAAAGTGACTTAAGGAGGTGAATTTGACTTCCTGAATCTATCACAGTGCCTATTGTTAGCATCTTCCCATCAGTGGTCTCTCTTGAAAACAGCTTTTAAACCACAGCTTGTACTATGTCATGGTCTAATATTTTAGAAAGTTGCTGTAACTTCTTGAATATTCATTACTCCTGACTAAATATTCTAATGAGTGTGCTGGATTTTGTAACAGCTGTTTTCCCTCTGGTCCCTTAAAAATCATAAAAGAAAACTTGTTTATATCTTAGTCATTTTTCCTCCAGTTTTCCAACTTTTAATTGCCTTTTTCATCCATTCGTCCTTCAGCAGTAAGATTACTTTGCTTTTCTATTCCACCTTTGAATATTTCCAAATAACCTAGAAACAATTTGCATTATGTTTAACCTTTCTAGCTGTAATACTAGCTGTAATACTTATCCTGTTTTCTTTCTTCAAGTCAAGTCATTATACCTCAGTCATTGCTTTGATAAAAACAAATGAATAAACCTCTTACTGAGTCATCCAACACAGCTCCTGTGTAGTCTTGCATTATGAAGGGGATGTTTTATACTGGTAACTTGGTCCATCACACAACATCCCCAGAAAACAAGCTGTTTGGAGAACTTTACTTCTCTTAAAGCATTATAATTAATCCCAGCATTTCAAATGTGTATGAAAAAAATACTGACAGAAAACAAATAACAACCCAGAGAAGGGGAAACAGTTCTTCATATCCTTTCACCAAAGGTACTAAACAAGTTGGGGCAGCCTTTGTGTAAACATTGTTCAATATACAAAACCTGTACCTACAAAACTTATGCATGTTATCATTTACATTTTGTGTGACCTCTCTTTTATCCTTAAAACACTGCAAAAGAAAGGCTTTTAATAAAGGCTGTCCAGGTAGGAGCTGATATTAGTTGATTGCCTCCAAAGGAGAGCTGCTTCCCTCAGCTCCCTGTATCAGTGTGGATTTTGATTATGCATCGGTCAGCAAGAAAAAAATCCAGATACCACAAAATCTTCAAGAAATGCACTGGCATCTATTTAATCTAAATTTATTTTGATCATTACATGTTTTCATAGACTTGCATATGGAAGAAACGTTACCATGTTACCCTAACAATAAAATAGGCCTAGGCTGCTCTTCCTCACTTATGTGATTAGTGACTGTTGTTTCGTGAAATGTAGCTGTTTAACCTGTCTGGAAAATGAGGGAGCATTTTTTATCATATCTATCTGTGTGATCACAGTCACTGAATATGCCATCTTTATTCCAAACTATATTCTATCACATACCTTTTAAGCCTTTCCAAAATCTGGCTTGAGTTTCTGACACATAACACAACCGTGAAAGTTATTTTACTTTATTCTCCCCAGTAGCAAAAGAGAGAACAAAACAAAGCTTCTTTCTTGTTTTCAGAGTCTTTGCATGTCTTTGGCAGGTTGGGATAGTAGGTTTGGGGTCATGTCACTCTTTGCTACTTGTTACTGGCATGCTGTGTTGCAACACATTGTGATAGCAGCTTCATCAGATGGAAAACATTTCTGAGATTAGTAGAAAAATGAGTAGAAGAATCAATAAAAATATGAAAATGATCTGTCTTCATTGTGTTATTAAGTAGCCAATTATTTCTTCTTTTTTTAATTCTGTCATAAGTTTCTCTTCCATGATTTTTAAAAGCTGAGTGAGACTAGCTTTGTAAAAATGCTCCTTTAAAATGAGCAAGTCTACAGTGAACTTTCACTACAAAACACTCTTTTAACAAAATATGTCAAAATTGTAGTAGTGTGAGTTATCTTGTCTTGGTACATTCTCTGGGAATTATTTGTCTAGTGATAACGCTTGTGAAGCTTCCACAATTCATAGAGTTTACTCCATTAGGCTATTTTTACATGTAACTGACTATCACAAAAAAGTTGTTTAGCCAAAGGAAATGAAAGTAACTTCTATTACAAAGACTGCCTTCTAGTTTGAATGTTCTCTCTTGATGCGATTTTGTTTTTCACTTGCTTTGCCCAATGCTGTATTATAGCCAATAATGTAATTATGGTGAAACTGTGAAACTAATACAGGCCAGGCTGTTTACCCCAAGAGAGGTGGTTCTGCTGAGCAGCTCATCCATTAAATAAACTGCATGCAACCTTTTGCTTGCCACAGATTTTAACCGTATAATTTTGCAAAGCTTGTTGGTTTGAAGATGGTGATTTGATAAGCTATTATTGACAAGTCCAACTGTTACTATAATTTAAATGTAGCCCAGCTTTTACACTAGGATACAAGTTCCGTAAAGGCTTGCAAGTGTAGCTCAGCTCACAAGGTAGGGCACGTAAAACTACAACATACAGTACGACGAGCTACCATGGTAACAAACATAGGGCAAAAACCCATAAAAACCTGATTTTGAGTGCTTGAATATTCAAGATCCAATCATGAAAAAAAGGTAAGTACATTTTCAGCACCTCATATTTTCAAATTCAGTTATAAGTTTTAATTCCATTTTTGTTTTAAAATTTGACTTGGAATCAAATATTTAAACTTGTAATAATGACAATTATAGTTCAAATAATTGGGATGAAGCTTGGAGAAGGTTCATTTAGGTTGAATATTTGGGTAAATATACTTCATAGTGAGCTCTCTGAACCTCTGGAATATTTTTCCCATGTGAAATGAAGCCAGGTCTGCCTTGTGGCGTATTTTAAACTAAATACGATTGCATCAAGACTATTCTGAAACTTTCCAAATACTGAATGACTGAATATATAGCTCATGAAAAAATGCTTTGCAGAGATTTATGGTGTCCAATCTCTTTTAGTTGCAGTCTTTTTTTTTACAGTAAACAGATCGTTAAAAAATTGCTTCAGCATGTATAAAAGATTCGACTTCTGGCTGCAGCATTTTTATAATCACAGAAGAAAAAAAAAAAGTCATTATCCCAAGCAAATAGTAGTTATTGCATTTGGAAATGGTATTTACCAAAGCAGTTCTGTCAGTGATAATAATTTTCCTGGTGAACAATGTGCCTGGTTGCCCATGCCTTCCAGTGGAGAATTTGGGGGTTTAGGGCCCACTTACTACAACACAGTGGTCCCAAATCCATTTGTTCATGTGTGGGAAGAAACAGGCAAATTCACAGGTGATGATGCATCTGGTAGACTTAAACTGAAAAAACAGCAGCTCTCTGAGCTGCAGATGCAAAGGTAGTACTCAGTAATTACATTTAATTTAATTCAGACTGGTTTATGAGTCAATTACTCATAAGTCCAGCAAAGAAGAGCAATTAAGGAGATATGAAAGAAAAGAATTCCACTAATCTGTATTCTTTTTCTCTGATTATGGAATATATGGGACCAAATTACTAAGTTGCTATAAACTAGCATAACTTCATTGAAATCAATGGCCTTACACTCACTTGCGTCATTTGAGACTGGAGTAGCTGGCATTTATCAACACATTGGAACCAGCTACATCTGCAGTAAAATGTCACTTTATTAGATCAATTTGTTTTCGACATGTGTAAGTCAGAACATTGCTTCTTTGTTGTATGGATCACAGCTCAGCTTACTGTAACACACAGTGGTATTCCTGAGGACAATTTAAACAAGGGTACTTTGTTTAAAGTACAGGGTAAAGTAAAGTAAAGGGTACACTTTAAAGGCAAGAAATTGGTTGCCATAATCCCAGTTGCTTTAGTGCCTGGCACTCTATTAATATTTAGCAGTCATTGGGGTAGTTTCAATGTTTAGTGACCTGGACTGGGTGCATGTCCATTGCACTCGCACAAAACATAATGAAATGAGCTTCCTATAGTCTTCTAACACGGCAAGTGCACAATTTAGTAGTGACAGTAACCAACGGGAATCTAATATCCTTGGGGTCAGTTCTTAATTGTGATGCTGACTCAGTTTTTTACATTTCTGAAGTGACTTTATCCTCTCAGGGTTACTCCAAAGGACAGGTCTGAGGGAAGTCCTGCATCTTGCAGGGAATACTCAGCACCAGCTTATCAGCTGATCCTAAATACTTGACTTTTGCCCTTTCACGTATGGACTTAAAGAAATGCCACATTTAGCTCCTTCAACGTTTGAGCCCAGAGCCAGGAATGCCTTTTCCTGAGGAACACAGTCTCAATAATGTTGAGCAGTACTTCCCTCTTTTGCCCTGTACGACAGTGAGAAGTACAAATACAGACATGTTGCAGCAGGCATTTTACACACTTTGTAGGTTCACTATAGCTCAGACTATATCCCAACAAGAATTTCCTCCCAAACTAACAGTAACCAAATTTCAAATTTCCAGCCCAGGAGAAGATGTGTATTTCAACACTTGCTCTTTCCTTAGACAAAATTTAAAATATCAAATGTTTTCACACTGTAAAAAATTCCAATAGTTTTGGCTCAAGTATGCTGAAATATTTCATTTCAAAAGTGCTGAGCGGAAGAAAGCTTCTAGTTCAGTCCAAGGCTGATGTACAGGATTTCATTTTAAGTATGTTAAATCGCAATGCTTTACAGGAGTTAAAATGCAAGCCACCTCATCAAACTCTCTCTCCGTAGTTATGCTCATCTTAGAGCATATAACACAACATTGTTCAGAGGGGAATTCTTCATTATGTCCTGGGTTGTGTAGTCCTCTGGGGAGTTCAGCTGACAGGGAAGACTGCGCTCCCAAACAACACCCTGGGAATTGCTAGGAAATACCGTTCGATGTTAAGCGTTTCCAATTAAGTAAGCAATTCAAAGTTTTTGGATTTGGGCTGAAACAAAACAGTCCTTTATATTTTCTCAGTGTAAAAGTTTAGACTTTAGCAAAACTGCTATTGCCTTTTTCATCTTTATGTTTAAGAGTTAGAGTAACAATCTTTACTACCTTCTTACCTATATTTGGGAATTCAATTACATTACGGAGAGTGGAACCATACTAAACATTTAAAGACGAACAGACTTTAAAATTGCCCTTTATTTTTCCCATTTGACATCTTAAAGAAGCGCAATGAAAAACCAATGCAAGTCAGGCATTTAATTTCATACAGAAGAGCCTGTACAAACAACATGCTAGAAAAACTGGGCCTCTGAGCTAAAGGGCTCTTTCACTTCCATCAACCATATTTTTAGAGTACAATTCTATTTTTTTTTTTCAGACAATTTTAATGAATTTTGTTATTTTGCCTCTGAATACCCCAATTGTTTTGTGTTTTGTGAGCAGAAAGAGAGGCAAAGCTGTACATCTGAGGGCACCTACTCCGTTACAATAGGTGTAATTTTGTTGTGAGACTACTGCTTAGCTTAGGACTTTACCAGCTTTGCCGGTGCAGGCGACTCTCTGTCGAGTGTGCAGCGAGCACAACATGAGCACTGCAGAGGCTGATACAGATTTTGACACTGACAAAGAGGAATAATGTGGCTCATCAGCAAGATAGCTACAAAACAAAAAGGAAGGTCACTGGAAATCGGTCAGTCCCCAAACTCCAAGCTGCATTTCAAAGCTTTGACTTATCTAGGTTGGTCTTGACTAGTTAAAAAGCAATTGGATTATTTGTTCCATTTCAGTTTCTGTTATATTGTCCATTACCATCTCTTGGTCTTTGGTGCGCATATCTGTACTACCTCACCTCCATTTTGACACAGAGAACTCAGTGTCATGTTAGTTCATTGTCGTGAACTGCTGCTGTCATGGTTTCTGGGTCTCCCTTTTCACCAGGGTCAGTAAATCCTGGCCACTGGGGAAAGCTGGGAAATTACAGGAAGTTTCTGACACTCCCCATGGAACTTTACTGAGCTTGGAGAGGAAATAGTTTTTCCACTCCATTCTCACAGGTAGAAGCACTTTAGATGATCGCTTCATTGATAAATGCATTTAAATTAACACAAAGCATCTAGCTCTATCTCAAGGAACATGCAGAGTCTCTAACAAATAATCACTTCCTCCTAAAACAGGTGATTCACCTTCCAAATTTAGCCTTCTGTGAGAACAAAAACTGAGGACAATGTACCAGTTTCTGGACTAAGTTGCAAGGAAATTTCATATTCTTTCAAAACACCTTATGTTACCTAGTAACACATTCATTTAAAATTTAGGTTTCTAGATCAGACCTGACTTTTCAAAACACTGGCCCTTTGCTAGATCTAGCTTTAGCAGACAAAATTTGGAAGGAGAATTCAAGGTATGCAGATGCATAGTAATGCCAACATCCTTCAATTATTTAGGCACTATTATTTGTGATCTTGAAGCTCTTCAAATTATGCGTGGATTTGATTGTCCTGTTTTTTCAGCTGGAGATGTTGCAGTAAAATTTAATCATCATGTAGTAAACAACAGAGCTACGTTTATGGTTCGGGTCTTTTAACTTCCTCTGCCACAAATACTTACTCCCTGTCATTTCCTACATAAACTAATACAAATATGTTACTTTAAAGAACATGTTCTCTTAACAAATGTTATGTTTTATGAAACTGCTCAAAATACTTTTACATTTTAATTATTTCCAGATCATATCTATTTTAAATAAATTTACATGCATTGCCAGGTAGTTAAGACAGTTACAATAGTAAACTTTTATAATGAACAAAACTAACTTTTTTTCTGCTTCCCTTTTCAATTTCTTACATTTGACAGAAGAAAATAACAGAAGTTTTCCCCAATTCCCTCACATTTCTGAAAATAAGTAGAATTTTGGATGACATTTGAAATTACAAAAGAAGGCACAAAATTTATGAACATTCTTGCAGTTATTGTTAGCTCTTCTGATAGAAATAAAAAAGAGAACTTTTGCACAGATTCAGTATTTTTATCTCTATTTAGATTACAGTGGGTGTCGAATAATGTTGAATCAAACTGCTAAAAAGACAGACAAGTGTAGAGCACAGCAATAAAATGAGGACAATGCGGGAACTACACAGAAATTTTTAAAATTGCCCTGAATTTAAATTTAGGTTTCTATTAGTCTTTTGACCATGTTTGTAGGCCTTTCATTAGTAGTAAAATGCAATCTGATTGTTTTACATTCTAAAAATGATTGATTCATACCAATTCCTCTGATTGTCTGCTGATCAGGCTGTATTCTTCAACTACACTCCTTAAACACGATACCAAGTAAAATTAGCAGTACAAACGTATGTATACTGTCACATACACCTCAAGGTGTTGTGTTGCCATTATGATAAATGAAAACATTTATGAAAATAACTATGTAAGTTCCACAGGACAAGATAAATTTCTATACTGTCTTCTTGACAGACTGAATGTCTTTGGCTGTAAGGCAGCAGCAGATGTGCTTTACTGTGTGAGTAGCTTCTCAATTATTTCAAAAAGATAAACAAAACCAACTCCTTTAGCACCAGGCTCCAAATATACCTTCCTGAGCCTTGGAGAACCTTCCTTTGGTTTAAGTCATCCTGCATCTCACTTTAGGCTGTGTCCAATGTAAAACCGGCAAACCAGAGTCTCTTGGTAGATAGAAGGATTTAGAATACTATAAAATATATCAGAGAAAAAACATGCTGTAAAGAAACCACTGAGAGCAGAGAGGGTGGTGCCTGAAAGGAGGTAGCTGGGATGGTCAGAGGGTGGAGCTGTTTGAGGACATTTATGGCTGGGAAAGACCACAAGTATAACAGAAAGCAGCATCTGAAGGAGCCCATGCAAACTCTAGGTTCTTCCTTATCTCCTTATCATCTTTAATCACTACAATTTCCCACTTTCCCTCAGTGCAGGAAGAGATGGATCCAAGGGCTCCCACATTCTTCAATCACCTACATCCTTGTCCCCAGCCCTGCCTCAGCCACCCCCTCCTGCCAAAGGGCTCCAGCAGCTGCCACCTGAGATGCCGGCCCCTCTCCCTGCTCTGGTCATGCTCTCCCTCACGTTTACTCTGTTCTTAGTCTTCACCATATGTTTCAAAATGTATAGAACACTGAACTTGTTAGGAAAAATTTACAAAGGCTTATTACCTGTCCCTCTGCCATTGACACTTTTGGGAAACTGGGTGCATATCTGCTTGTAACAATGCCTTAAGAATTTCAAAACCTCTATCCAGTGCTTCTCAAGTGCCTTACTGCCTATTGCTGTCACGTAGCACCTTTCATGTGATAGCCACAAAGTACTTCTTAAAAGGAAGAAGAATTGTTTAGTCACTGTTCAAGGAAGTCCAGTTCCCAGTCACTCCCTTTATGTTCTGTTCTGCTTTTGACAGCAAGGTAAAAATTTACTGTATACAACTGAAATGCAGTGGCATGCAAAAACTTTGTTTCATTAAAAACACCAGAATGTGAAGCCCAGAATGGAAAGAGGAACTAAGGTTAAGGTATCTTCACAGATAAGATCTGGCATAAAACATCTGGTAGTCTCAGGAGACTGTTGTTGATGAAAATTACAGTGAAAGCTTCATATAATTATCACAACTTTCCACATAGCCATAAATAGAACCTCATAAAGCAGAGCCAAACAGATGTTCTCTTCTTTCATACACTTACAGCTACTATATACCCAAATGTTATTATTAATACTCAGAAAGCAAGGATTAAGAAGTAGCATAGAGTGCAAGAATTCAAAAATACTTCCTTTGGCTCAGGATTATGCAGCCAAGCTTTGTAGACCATGTGGAGTTTTGGACCTGCTGCCCATGGAAAGCCAACACAAGCGCAAATGTTCAGAACACGCTAGTAAACCAGGGCAAACAGTGATCTTGTCATCAAGCCTGTTTGGGATTCCTGGGTGTCTGCCGTAAACTAGATCACCATTCAAACCAGCAAGCTACCACAAAAAGCAGGAAGTCTGGCACATTTGTTAAAACATGATTTAAGGATGTATATACTGTACTAAAAGAAGAGATTATGAATGTAAAGAAAACAACAGAAATTACTTAGCTAGTAATCAAACATATTCACCAAATGACAGACTTAATATAGTCCATCTGTTGCAAAGCACATTAACAGAGGAAATGAAAGGCTAGACACATTGGAAGTATTCAATCTAAAGCAGTAAGTGGGAAAATCTATAATCTTTGTTACAGGCAAATGCTACCTGTTCTGATTTTAAAACTGTTGAAACGGTCACTAACATTTAACAAAAAAGAAACAAGGAAGCAGACTGTGGTGCATTGTTCCAAGAGTTGTGTTGTCTGTTATAAAATGAGTGCTTTACAAAACTCGCTAGGTAATCTTCTTTAAGCCCCTCTTCATTAGAAGGTGTACTGGTCGCTACTTGCCAGTATTGATTAAGGAAGCATTGAATGGTGAATTCTACAAAATTCCATTCATTTTTTTTCTCAAGTATGCTTCTAGGCAATGTGTCTTTTTTTCCTCACTTGTTTACCTTTGCACCCTTTCTAACTTCTTTACACCAAGTAAGAAACTGATAGCCTTGTTGGCAGATGTTACAAGTCACCTTAATATATATTATCATTTAGGCAATTCCACTGAAGTAGTCCAAAGTTCTTTAATGTGCTGAATTATTACCTAAAGAGCACCAGGAGGACTTTGCAGCAGCAGGTATTAAGCAGATGTAGCCTGGCAGAGCTCCCTCAACATGATTCGTGTCAGCTGAGCCTCTCCTCCTGTTTTAAGTGTGCTTAAAACAGACGCAAAAATCTGAAAATACATACCAAGTGCTTTTCTTAAAATGTGTCTCCACTTTTGATCCCATTGAAGTAGAAGAAGCTTATCTGATCCTTCTGGATCTGCATAACAAGTTTTCTCATGAGGCTTCCCAGCTCTGCAAACATCATCAGTGTTATCATTAAGAGCACAGCCTTTCTCACAGTACTTAGGAACTTGCTTTGCTAAAGTCAGGAAGGGAGGTGCTATGAAAATGGAAAATAACACAAAATAGGGAAAGTGACTCACAATATATCTAGTTCTTAAAAGATCCTAGATGAAATAATAATAATAACCTTTACTTTCCAATAACTGAACCAACCCTTTTATTTCAGCTCAAGCTGAACTTACTTCACATAAACTGGCTTCTGAATCACTGAGTATCACTGCATCTGTTCTATCATGTCCTGCCTGATGACTTTGTTATGCTATGGAAACATATACCTCCCTGCAGAATTTTCAGAGCTATTAGAGAAAAAATATTAGCTAAAGAATAAATCACTTCAGTCTTTCTTCCTTTCTTTCCTCATATGCTGCAATGGACATCTCATTTGGACTTAAGCAGTGTAAGTTCAAAGCTACTACTTGGTTGTCTTGTTTTCATGTGTAACTGTGTTGGAAGGATCAAATAATAGGGTCTTCAATTTCTTTTGATAGATATGTTAGCAAGGTTAAAGACATGAAGACAGCAGGTAGCTAGAGACCACAATGATGTAGTTAAATACAGAAGCGTCAATTATATTATTCCTTACCAGTTTGTTTTGTTAGCTGGTCCCTTGCAGCATTTTGTTGCAGTGTTACAAAATTTTCTGTGGTTTTATTCTAACTGAAATTGTGCTCTCTCACCTGAATAATTCATGCGCAGATCTTGAGTTAAATCTGGATAAACCTATAATGGGAAATTTGCAATGCACAGAAGCCACCTAAGATTACTACCCTCCTCTGTCACTGCTGCAAAAACTTGTATCTGGTGTCTTCACAAGGAGGCAGACCCAGGCAGCCAGTTTCGGAACAATGGTTTCCAAGACATCTTTTCTCCCTGAGAACAGATTATGTCCTTATCTACGGTGTTATTTGTTCTTTAAAACACCACAATGCCCTACGTTTCACAAATTATTGAGTTCAATGCACTTGAAAAGTTCTTCGATCTTATTCTGAGTAATTGCAACTTACTGCTCTTAGGGAGCTTAAAACTGATAGGAGATCATTTAAGCACATGACTAACTTTAAGCATAAGCCATTCCCTGGGTCTAAAGGAACTACTGAAAGATATAAATACCTGTGTGAGTGCCCTGAGGATTCAGGACTTGTGGCTTCCTGCCTGGAAGTGCAGAGACATTGCCTTCTCACCTGGTAGGGATGCACAGGGACATACTCATGAGCATTTGCAATCAACCCATTGACTTCAGTGAAATGGCTAATGCCCTAAATTAGGTATCAGCTTGACTTCCTCTGTTGAAATGAGGTCAGAGAAATTAAGAAAGATCTCTAGAGTATTTAATTAGACATCTCCAACTCTAGCTGTGTAACTCTTACAATTAGCTGAGCTACTGTGAGTCAGAGGCCTTTTCCACCTATCTACAGAGGGAAGAGAGAGTGGGGAGTGCGAGATACAACCAAAAAGGCATGCATGCTGAATGCACAGCTGCTTAGGCTCAGCCAGGAGGAAACAGGCAGCCCAAGGATGGATATTTGAACTCCTGTCCCTCTCACTAGGAAGCAGTCCTGACTCAAATCCAGAAATCACGTGTGCTAGAGACGCAGCCCATGGACCCCCAAGGCCTGCATTTGGCATTGCAGGTGCCTGACCACCACTTATCTCTCTGTATCCCTGCCTGGTACCAAACAAGCTTCACTCATCTATGCCCTCAGCCTGGCACAGGAATGGAAATGTTGCGTGTGACGTTACACAGCTGTCAGGGAAGGGCCAGGTGACAATTAGAGCCACGTCCATGCAGTACCTACCACAACCGCACCTGGGACGATGGCTAGGGCTCCCAGGCACCACTGTAACACACACCCAAATCTGTTCTGCAGCTCCTTGTCTGTCGGCACAGAAACCTGAAACGTAGCTGTGCATTTTCCCATGGCAAACTCGGCTGGATTTGTCAGAGCAGTGCCGAACCTACAGTACTTTGAAAGATGGCAAAATGTAGGAAACACAGAAGTACCTGCACTTCTCACATTTCTCTGACAAATTCCATCAATCATTCCATTGCCTAAGCCTTAAGGATTTTCTGCTGGTTAAGTAAGCAAAAATTCTAGGGTGAGGAGATGATGATAAAGGAAAAAGGTCCCAAGTGGGGGAGAAAAATTGCATTTAGCAGCTAAAATCAACTTCCCACTTGTGCCTTTGGGTGAGAGACATTCCTCTCCTGATCCCCAAGTTCTTGTAGGTTAGAGCCAGGCCATGAAAAATACATTCTCTCTCCTCTCTTCCAACTCTCACCTGTCAGTCATCATGAAAGAGCTCTGCAGACTTACAGAGCTCCTCTTTAGTTTTTGGACAGATCCTCTGGAGGATCCAGACCAGAGCGGACCGGGAGGTGCTGATACCTGCCACGTTGCTTGCACAGCTTGCTTCAGCAGTCACCCTCCAGAGTTCATGGTTTATTTTCCACTTCTGCAGCCTCAGAGGGAAGAAGAGGATTGGATGCACAGAGAGCCCAGGCTGCAACAGACTTCCCAGAATCATCTCATCTTTTCTTTGCATATCAGTGATACTTTTTAGTGATCAAGAACTTCTAACATCACTTATGTGGCTTTATTAGTGCTATGGGGAGTATAAATACCTTTTTTTTTTTCAAATACAGCAAGTAGTCTTTAGATATTAGTACTATTTCTAGTGTAGAAAACTAAAGAGAGTGGAAAAGTACTGACAAGGAACTGAAACGTGTAATAAAATAGTAATTGTTACAATTTTTCTTACACATACATAAGCATACTAGTGAAGGATTGATTCCAAAAGCTTTGTCTTCAAAGTCACATGCTTTGTTTAAAGCAGAACAAGCAATGGAAGAAAACTGGCTACTATCGTTATGGCATCACATGAACCTTGTGAAAGAGACCCAAAATTGCTTCTCTATCTCAAAAAAAAAAAAAAAAATTATATAAAGTACAGGATAACATTTTATGAGTAATAATAATAATGGTCATCTATTATACTTTGCTTTTCATCAATAGGTATCAGGGTCAGACTTACTTTTCCTGTTTTCCAGGAGAGAAAACAGGGCACAAAAGGCTGAGTAACTGCTCAGGGTGATCCATCAGGCCGACAGAGCTTTGGAAATTAAATCCAAGTTTCCTGAATCCCAGCCCAGTGTTCTGTCCTTAGCAGCAAATAACTGGATATCTTAACCACCAGAGGACAACTTTACCCAATCGTGCACACATTTCTGAAACCAAAGGCCCTCTGGAAAACACAAGTTATTTGCAGTTCAGCAGTCTCTGCAGTGTCTGACACTCCCCGTGTTTGCAAAGTCATTTTTTAATACAACTTAGTGTTGAACTAGAGTGAGAAATGGCTGAGCTCCATAATTATATCACGTTGTAACAAAATTTGCCACTCATAGTAGATGCTTTCCTACATCTTCATATGTTTTTTAAGCTTTCATCCTGAAGCCTTAGGTAGCTAGGCAATATTTTAATTCAATAATAATACTTCAAGTGCAACAACAGATTTGACAAACGAAGCATCTGTGTAAAATACACCAATTAAATTGTACATGAGAAAGGCAAATCTGACACTGTCTAAGAAGAGATTATAACAACAGTGTGATTGCAAAGATAGCGCTGTGGAATCTTTTGGAAAAGTACCTTTCCTTTCTTCATTAAGAGGTAACTTGTAGGCAGATGTCTCTGCATTTTTAAAGTCTGGAGACTCAATACTTTATAGAGTAATTACTAGACAACAAAATTATAATCACTGCCTGGACCATTAAACTTTGGTAAAGGTGACTGAAATAATCTCAGGGGAACCAAGAGCTTGTTTAGAGCACGGATATTAACCAGCAGTAATTAAGTAACATAGTAGGAGTGTGAGTCCCAGGAGAAAACATGTTACAATGACAATTTTATTACACATCCCAATTACTCGTTACCATCATGCACTTTAGTTTTCTGCAGTAGAAATCTACCACTGTTTCTGATCTCCAGAAGCCTGAAGCACTACACAGATGTCCTGAGTCCCTTCTCTGGTCCTGAGACCAGCTGGCACAGTCTGGTCACATCCACCCAGGAATGGTAAACTCAGCCTGGAAATAGGATGGCCATACCCAAACTGCCCAGGGCTAATAGCCTCTCCTATATTAATTCCTAAACTGCTCCAGGAATTACCTGGGAAACTGCTAATTAACCACAGCTGTGCATGGGACTGTTTGAAGAGTTTAACAGTGCAGGCAGCCTACTGCTCCACCTCTGCCTGTGCCCTGGCACTGTCTGTTTACTAGTCAAGGTGCGGATAATAATGACCTCCTAGCAAAACCAAGATGTTTCTGTCGGATGCAATGTCTTGTTTGTGGGAACAGCCAAACCAGAAAATACACATAGACCTCAGCGTAAACACAGTCACTCTTTCACATATACATGACAGCATGTGTGTGTGCATGCACACTTTGGCATGATTTGCATGTTGGAATTCATCCAGAAACCTGCATTTTCAGAGGCATCCAGCTCTTACAGGCTGCATCTAAACGAGTAAACTCAACAGTGCTGGCATCTTGGTACATAACTGTAGCCTCTTTATTGTTGGAAGGTTATTAATACGGTTTTGAACCAGGGGCAACTAACACTCTCTCAGGATGCTCCTAGGGACAATTTGAGGTTTCTGATGAGCCAGGGACTATTCCCAGTAGGTCATCTGGATACAGCTGCTCTTTTTTGAATGATAAGGTAGTTTAAAAGTATGGGCATGATTTCAAGGCCAGAGAATGGGTCCTGGGACTGTTCAGTGTACTAGGCTAGATGTATCCAGACTCACTCTCCTGGGATGAGTAACAGTTTTGCTACTAGCTATTTTGCTGTTTCTCAACAGAAGTCTGAAGTAGACAAACTGCATATTGGTGGCCAGAAGTGTCACCTAAAAGTATGATGTGGGCAGAGAAGAGTAGTGATATGACATGTTTAGTTGACTCACAGCTGACATTTTTCAGTTCTATGGATATTGCAATACACATGTAAACATTTGTGGAAAAAAATGTTATGACATTAAACTTTGCCTGGCAAAGTATGGTGCAATTTAGTGTGTGTTTTACTCCCTTTTCCCACACTGCCAGATAATCACATGGACAGGCAGTGTGCTGGGGATTTCATTTGTCGAGAAAAGTTGCTAGGGAAAAGGATCTTAAGGACAGAGAAACTCTTGGAAGCTCTTCATGCTATGGGGTGCCAAAAGAAGACAGGAGACTTAAGAGCTGGATCCTGAAAGGGTCTGAGCTGGCGGCCAGCAGATGACTCAAGGCTTGCTGTTATCTTCTCTCTCAACATGGAGCTACAGCCCTCATCCTCTACTAAACTCGAAGTAACTAATGGGGCTCTGTAATATTTCCTTCTAATATGTGCACCTTTCATTTTCTCTTGACCAGTTGTTTACTGGCTATAGCCACCAGTAGTGATAGCAGTAACTGTAGCCTGGTGCTGCCACATCTGAATAAATATATCTACAAGTAGGTATCAATGGTGATAATGTTTCTGAGGTTGGAAGGTGCTGCAGTGTATATGCCCACACAACAGTTACAGTTCTGCTCCTGCTTGTCATATCTTTAAGCCTCAAAGGTCTCTGCTCTCTGGTAGCTATTTTCCACACTGTTCAGTACCAATCACTTTGCTATAGAGAAAAAACAAACGCGCTGTGCTTTCATGGACAACTCTGTGCTTCTCTGATGTTTCACAGTCTCTACATACCTTCTGAAAGAAAAAGATCTGTTTGTTTTTTGTCTCAGGAAAGACATAACTCAACCTGATGGACAAACATTCAAATGCCATTGATTGCACCATTGTTTCTCTGTGCTTATAAATATCTGCAGCTACAAAATTAGAGATTGATCTGACCTCCTCTTCAGAAACTGGGAAAAATTAGGAATAACCTGAATCTTACAATAAATAATGTATCACTCATTACCCTTTGTAAAAAAAGGGTGACTTTGATTCAAAGACCTCATGTGTATTTTATGCTTTGATCTAAGAAAAACACTATTATTTATAGTGCATTATGAAATAATGGTAATACAGAAGCTTTCAGCCGGACAAGGAGGGATTTTTATGGCTCCAGGGCTTATTTATAATAAATATTATTTATTGTCCCTGTAAAAAGCTCTCATACCATTACCATGCCTGGTATTTCTCAAGGATCAACATAATCATAAATATTTTCTGCCCTTTAATGTACATTTGGGATGAAGTTCCTCCAAATGCAGATATTACATTACTCTCTCAGCACCCTTATGCTCCATGTCACCCATCCCTTCCCATCCCGAGATCCCCCATTGCTCATGCACGTGACCTTGTCTGTGAGGCAGTTTTCTCACTGCAGAGTGCTTTGGTGACACAGAAATGTGGGAGTATATTAGAGGGAGGAGGGAGGCAAGTCAGAAGATGAGCTGCAGTGTTTTGACCTGGTTACAGTAAGTGCCCACACATGAAATGAAACAGCAGTCCTGAAAAAGTCCTATATTCTGATTTCAAGTTTGGTTGGGTTTCAACCACTTCCATCCCAAGAAGTTATGTACCAAAAGATTCTCCTGGCTTTACACTGGGCAGGCTAGTTAAGCGTCTTTGTATTTAAAAAAATAAAACAAAGTCATAATTATAGCCACTTCATGGTTTAATATGTAGCTAAATGCTCATCTATGTTTCTAGAGACATAATTCCTTGCTTCAATGATATTTCTTTGTCCAGTGTGGGAGGACAGTCCATCCTTCTCTCCTGTGCTATACCTCATATGACCAGCCTGCAGAATGATAGGAATGTACAGAGGTAAAAAAAGCACGTCCAAAGTATGTTCCCTAAAAGCCCATTGGCAGAAGAGAAGATAGGTAAATAACTGCTAACCAGCTGGCAGATTTTTTTCTTACTCTCTGCATTCAAAACAGGAAATTAAGGAAATTTATATCTACTGATTGTACGGCTGTTTACAGCTCAAGGGCAGCTCCGCTATTAGCCATAACAGTCAGAGCTTTCCATACATTAAACGGCTTTCTTGCTTGGAGCAGGAGCAAAATCCAAATAACAGTGTCACAGCAGACTGACAAATCCATCCCAAGACACCAAAAAACCATAGTGACTAATAAAAGAGAGAGAACAAACCCCTCTAAATTCAGAAACTATGTAATCTCCTATCTGACTCACTGCTCTCTTGGCAAGTTTGTATCTTTTTTTCTGTTTATTCGTTTGTATTTATGACCAGAAATTAGAAAACCATGAGAATTATCTGGGAAAACAGGCCTGCAAAGGACCAGGTGACTCACCAAGCTTTGTCCTCCGTAACCAAAAGAAGTTATGTCATATTTTTTGAGTCCATATAGGTTGAGAAGGATAGCCATTTCCCTCACATACACACAAGCTACAAATGGTATTCATCATCCACAGCATAAAAGTCAAGCCCTCAGTGACTGCAATGCACTAAGAGAGATTCAGAGGCTGGAGTCAGGGCTCCTGCCAGCTGCGGGTTCACGAGTGGACAACTCTTGAGGCCGCAAAGTGGTGTGAGGCATCACTTCCTCCCCAGCACCATGCCTCTCACAGGCAGGAAGAAAAAATAAAGAAACCTGATAGAAGAAAAGTTACGTGTTCCTGTGGACAGATAATTACTGCTACCACTGATAGAGAGTAGCAATCAATAACTGTCTTAAGTGGGGACAAGCATTTCAGCGTTGCTGACAGGGCTGGATTTAGCGTGAGCTATAGTCATTACCACCTAATCACACCAAGCTGTAGAGGAAAAGTTTAATAAAAAAACCCAACGAACAACTTGCAAAATCCTGTGAAGACATTCCTTGGTGCTGGAGCACCTGGTTTCTCTCTTCCTCTTTGCTATCAGCCTATATGACACCTTGTTCTGCAGAAATTCAAGGTACTGATCAGAAGGTCAGGCATCTTTCAGGACATGTTGGAACTTATAAATGACTACAAGAGGTAAACAGAAATGTAAAGTTGATATTCAAACCTGAAGGTGAGCCCCTGGGGACACAGTGCAAGGTGGGGAAACAAAGAAAAGTGTATGCACGTCTCACTACCCGTGTGGTGTCTCTTGGGTTTTCCTACAGTTGCTGGAGAGACTTGGATAACTCCAGGGGGGCCACTGAAAGTATTCAGATTTCCTACGTTGAATTTCTCCTCAATATTCTGGGATACTTGGAGAGAACAATCATTCCAGAGAGACAACATTTTCTCCTGAACAAAAATCAGACGTAACCCACCGAAGCCTGAAGATCTCCAGTTATACCACAGCCCCGTATGGTTGGAGCGCCTCACCTTCCTCCTAGGGAGCTCCTGCAATTCCCTGAACTCAAAGATTACTCCAGGAAGCAATCTGCAGTAGTAGATCTAGACTAAAGCACATGCTGCACAAAACATTAAGAGTTAGAAAATGGTTTTTATTTCTGTGTTCCATGGTTTTCTGCATTAAGTCAGTGGGGATGCAAGCGGTTTGATTTTGAATGAGTGGAATGAAGCAAGGCCACAAACGCATACCCCTACCCGTTTTAATGACTTGCTAATTCCAGTCCTTATTCATTCTGCAGTCACAGCCTAAACTGAGGAGGGTTACAGATGGGGTGGCACCTGTTTGTTGAGTCCATATTGCAGAATATAACAACACTATCCACTCATGTCCTAATGAATTCCCATTCATACAGTGTTCTCATGCCCAGAACTTTCAAAACAACAACACACACACAGCTCGCCTTTAGTTTGTGCAAAATCCCCTGAAAGATATGCAACAAAGATATGAAAATATGGCAGGCAATGCAATGACACTGCTGTCTGAAAATAAGTAAGTTAACATAGTCTTTGGCAAATCCTCTTACTTGGGCAAATCCTATTTTTCAGACAAAGAAAACGTCTCCTGGTGTGGTGGGGTTTTTTTTGAACAAAGAACTATCTCTGAAAACGAAATTCCTCTGCAGGCATAAGGACAGGATTTCTTCTTACTAATCATAGCTATATTTATTAGAGCCTTTTCTCTTCTGCCACATGTGCCAATATACCTCCTGGCTGTTGTGACAGCACCTGGGGGCTGGAGAGACACACACTCTCAAGCACATAAATTGCTTTTTCTTTCAACTCAACTGGGTTATGGTTTGCTTGAATAGAAAATTGTCCAGTTCAGAAAAGAGGAAAGGAAAAAAGAGACCCTTACCAGACTCAGAGGAGGGAGAACAGACTGCAAAGAAAAAGTCCTTTCTAATAATAAAGCTCAGGGGGAAAGAAATCAGCTGTTTTCACCAGCTAAGATTGCTGCACAGTCTTTTTGTCTTGAGGCAAAGCCAAGGGGTTCTGGTTTCACCCGGATTTCATATGGGAAATTGGGGACACTTCAGGGACGGATTCAACCCGAGGTAAAGCAGAGGGTGCACACAACCAGGGGACTACAACTGTATTATTTGGTGCAGGACTAAAGTGATGAACTGTGTCCCGGCTCCCATTTTAATACAATCTCCTAAGCAGAAATATGAGCACGTACACCCTGGAAAAGTACTGGCAGTAAGTGCCAGATTCCCAGAAAGCACTGGACTTGCTATGCCTGCACCAGCCTAGTTAAGCCTGTGTTGCATTGCCAATTAGCCTGCTCATGGTAAGCATTTGCCAGCACCTCTACCATTAGCAGGCAGTCAAACAGGTATAAAGAGGGGAAACATTCCTAAATAACCAATTTCCTCTTCTTCCTTCCAGGCAACAATCCAGGCAAAAACAGAGGATAAGGATTGCAGGCAGTGCTAGCGAGGAGGTTAAGTAAAGCTTAATTGCCATTTTTCTTCCCAGCTCCTGAAAATATCCACATTCAAAGCCTCTAACACTTGGCAGAAGACTTTCAACCATGGATTTTATGATATGCTTCCCAAAGACTTTTACCATTGGGTCAGTTTAACCTTATACTTACACGCATAGAAAAGACACATGTATAAGCATGCACACATAAAAGAAGTCAGGCCACACTGTAGAAGTTATTGTTTGTTTGGGATTTTTTTCCTATTTCTTGTCCTATTTTACTCACATCTAGGCTTATTTGTTGAAAATGCCTCACTTTGACAAAGACATACCATAATACCAGCAGCATGATTTAGCCTTGCACTTTCTGCAGACTTTGCTATGACCTTGAATGTCCAAAAGCTTAGGCACCACATTTAAAAATGAAGCCTTGCCATGTGAAGAATTCCACAGAGAAGCAGTTTGTACACTTCAGACCTGCCTGAGGATGTTTATTCTAGATTCTTGAGCTCATTTTGGGCCTAGAGACACTTTAGCACTGGTCCATGTGACATCTGCTTGTGTAAATGACAGGTAAGAGACTGCATCACTGTACAGATCTCTCTTACCCATGACTTTCATTAAAATCCTTTGGTTTACTACAAACAACTTTGATTCTACATTGTTACAAATATCCTGTATGACAACAAACAAAGCAGAAAGTAAATTGGAAAAGTATAGAGCTGCCTGGTTTCTAAAAAGCCTCTTCTGGAAGTTATTTTTTGAGAAAGATCTGACCCAATACCCGAAATTTAAAAAAATCCAAAATCTCCCACAGATCCAACCTATGAGACTTTACTTAGAATAAATTAGAACAAGTTGTAACAGTTCTGCCACCTTTGTTAGTGCTATAGATCTGAAGGTCAAAACCAACTACTTTTCTTGCTTCCTCATGGTAAAATGTTACACTAAGCCTTCCTCAATTTAGTTGATGCATGTACATCCCAGAACTAAGAGCATAAAACATAGGTTAGACCCTAAGTAGTCTAATCTGAAGTGCAGCTTGGCCAGACATCAGATCCACACTCTTTGCCCTTTAAATTCGTAAAAATAGGACTATAAAAAGAAAAAAAAATACTTATCACTTTTACAGAAGATAAAAGATCTAAAGTAATCGTATTTATAGAAGAAAATTATTCTTGATGAAAAATAAAAATAAATACTACTAGAAAGAGAAATGTGGTGGGGAAAAGGTGGTTTGTGTGCAGAAGATCATCACAGGTGGAATAGGTGTAATAACAGAAGATGTAAGATTAGAAGGAATTTATATGGATGGACTGATGCAAAATATACCAGACTGGCTGCACATTCAAAACATTGTGGTGAATCAGACCATAACAAAGCCAGTGTGTGTGTTCAAGTAGCTACAGAGGGCTGCAGTGACTGGAAATAGAGGATGAGAAAGGGCAGAGACCTGGCAGGGCAGGAGCTGGCAGCCAGTGGACGAGTACTGCCAGCAGAGAAAGCATCTGCAGGCAGAGCAGGTGATTGGCATTAGGAGGACCCTGAGGGACAAATACATCACAAATTTCTCTTTGCATTGTTTCAGATGCCTTCTTTGCAATATTTGCTTTTCCTTTACAAAGCTTTTGGGACTTGATGGTTTCTTCATAGTGGTTATTGGTTAGTTATTTCTCTCCTGAGAAGTATGTTTCCAAACTTGGTTGATTAGATTTTGTCCTGTTTTGCATGGTGCATACTGAAGATGAGAAATGACAGAAGAGATGCTGCCTTCAAAAGGAAAACAGAAAGAAGAGAGAAAAGAAAGATGGTGCAAAAAGAAGAGAGGTAGTTAGCATCATTGTCAGCAGTGAAAAAAGAATGGCATCTATAAAACCTACTTATATCTGTTGTATAAGGGTCTAAATTTTCTGCAGTATTTTCAAATAAACAGTACGCAAGTTTTGGCAAGAAACTCATACTTAAAAAGGTATTTCATCTTACGTTGTGAAAAATGCCCAGAAGGGAGCATACACTTTATGAAATAAATGGCCAAGCCTTTCAATTTTTAATCTCAGAATCTCCCAGTGGTGAAATCAGTGTAGCATTAGTTATTTCAGTACAGTCAAAATCTGATAATAGGTTAAAAATGCATTAGAATAGAAACTAATGCAAGTAAATCCAGGTAAAATTCTGTGAACAGGACATAAATATTTTGTTTTCTCTATGTTCTTGAGCACTGCACTTAAACCTCACATTAGTCTAGAGACCTCTTGCCTTTAGTTAATATTTTTGTTCCCACATGTAATAAACCTGTAAAATGAACTGAATGAAATTTTTTGACAAAGATTTTATTCACAGTTCATAAATAAATTTAGTGATAGCATTTTTACTGAAGTTAATCTTCTTGCCCACATAATAATTATTTTGCTTCGCACAGTCAAATGAAAGCAGAAAAATAAAATATTTACCTATTTTGTTCAGGTTAATAGATTTATGCTTATTTGAAACTTTCTTACAAATACCTGAAAATCTTATATGCGAATGACTTGGCTGGACTGTATCTACTTTAAAGTAATGAGATTTTTGTAGGAAAATCTAATTACAAACTAATGTCTTTGTATGACCCTAGTGAGAGAGCTTAATGCAATGCAAGGAATATTATTATAAGTGAAGACAGGAACTTAACAAATCTGAACTGTAAAGGAAAATCTTTCTGCTAACAAGAACCAGTAACTTGTCACAGTCTTTCACACAATTTGCTTGACCTGTTCACATAAAACAAGGCAAACGGTAGTGGGTAAAGGAAGGATCCAGGACCGCACGCAGGAGGAATGCTTTCTGGCTTTCAGTCAGAAAAAAAGCAGTATGATGTATCTGGTTAATCATGTGTTTCCCAGATAACCGGTTCTTTCTTCTCATTCAGTCCTCTGCCATGTTAATGAAAGTTGTGAACAGTATTTACTACTTCGTCTTTCTTCACTGGAAATCAAAAACACTAAATCCCCAATTAATCCATGTATGCAATAAGTATACAGTATTGTACACCTCCTAAGTGATGCTGTAAATAATGGAGCTAGTCTTGTATGAGGAGTTCTTTCCTCAAGAAAAGAAATCCTTATTACATATAAAAAAAGTCTCATTCCTCACGCAAATGATCTACTGCCTTTGCCAAGCCTGCAGCATTTGACCTCAGTGCCTACCCTTATTTTATTAGCATCCCAAATTATACTATGTCCATAACATCCGCTTCCTTTTCCTTCAGGAAACATGTGGAATATGAAAAAAATCGACATATCATCAAAAACTATCTTAAGGAAAAGGAAAAGGGTAAAAATTCAAAGAATAAATTGCAAATGAGATCTTCCAGCAGGAAAAAAGAAGTGTTCTGTCTATCGGCAATTTAAAGAGAAGCCCAATTACTAGCATTCTTTCCCAAACAACACTCAGTGTGAGCAGAGATCCATATAGCAATATAAATTGTATTTCCAGTTGGTCATGCAGGAAATCCTAACCATTTTTTAGTGTAAAGAAGGTTATATAGGGAACAGAAACCAAAACCAAAAATATTTTAGGAATATTTATCTTTGTAACCATGCCAAAAATAGTATTTTCAATTTTCTCTTTGAGGTCTCTATGGAAATACAGGACACCTACCATTTGCCCCAAGGATACCCCAGAATTTAACAGCTGCCAGGCTGCTTAAATGGCAGAAAATCTCCTGCTAACATACATTTTACATTTGCAACGTCGCTGCTACTTGACACATCTGGCCAATGTCAAAGATTTCTCTTTCTGATATCCCTTGAAAAACAACCATCTGTGATTCAATATGTAAAGTGTCTATAAAATGACTAAACTTCATTAAACAAGAATGAAAAAGGATTTTGTGATGTGTGTGCATGCATTTACCAACACAGGGAACAAGATACACACCAGCTTCTTCAAAAGGAATGACAAAAGCACAGGGCAGAAGCAAAACAGAGGACCTAAACAGAGTATCGCTAGAACTTTAAAAAGCTGAAGTTGTCAGTACCATCTAAGCAATACGCCAGCCTGCCCTTCACCAGCTTTCCATGGGTTCCGGATCAGATAAACTGCTCCAGTGGGTGGCTGCTCCTGAATGCTTCAGCAGGAATTGTGGTATAGCACAATCTGAAACAGGTTGGGGGTTACTTCCCTGTCACCATCACCTTGGGTACACCAGGGTAACTGCATTTCAGTCTGCTCCCATTCTGTGAAAATGAGCAGTGTTTAAAAAAAGGAAGTTCTACCATTCTGAGTGTTTGAATTACCTGTATTATTCTCACAGACGTCTAATCTCTTAAATTGGTTGATCTGTACAGTACATTTGACTTCCTTTTTAATCTTCAGTGAATTACTTCTTGACCACAGTAGGATTTAGCAATTTTGAAAATCTTATGGCTAATGGTTAGATTTGGGTACTCTAGCAGAAATACTGTGCAAGCTGTCCTTATGAAATTCCCTATGTTTATAATGAGGGAAGACATACCGTTCTGTCAATGCCAGTTTGTGCACTCTTTGAGGACAAAATATGTTATGATAATTGTTTACATGAAATGTTGACTGCATCAGAGCCAGAATTATTAAAGAAAAGTATCTATTCCGTAGTTGAGAACAGAAAGATAAATTCCAGTCTCGGATATGGCCTGGAGCATCTTGAAGTGACGGTTTCCACCCGGGAGGCCCAGCAGCCCAGTTATGCAGCCGGGCCAGGGCTGGTGCCTCAGGCTCTGCCCGTGGTTTGCCAGGGCTCCTTCCCGAAGCTTACCAGCTGGCTCACTCTGTGCTTGCCGAGGCCTGCCTGCCACTTCGCTGCTGCTTGGCTTGGCCATGAAAGTCATTCTTCCTATGACAGTAACACCTATAAAACTCACTGTTTTATACTCACAGTACGATCAGAATGGCCTGGACTTCCAGAGCAATGAAGACAGAAGAAGGTACAAAAACGTGTTAAAAAACATATAAAAATGACCCCAAGCAGATCATAAAGTGGAGACTTCAACACCATCTTGTTCTCGGCAAAGGGCTCTGGATGCCAATGACTCCCGCAAACACACCCCACCATCAACCTTGGAATACAAAGGGACATTGGAAAGAGGACCATAACACCGGGAAAAGGATTAGAAACCAGGAAATACATATAATAATTTCAACTTAATTTCTATTGTTGATACCGCTTCTGTGCAGTAGCATTCATTCCTTTTTTATTTTCTTTCTCTTAGACCTGCATTAACAATAGTTATTTTATGAGAATGTTAAGGTTTTGGTTATACAAGTTCTTAGCTTTATATGTAAGACTTTTTCCTTTTTTGACCCAAGCAAGACTTTGAGTGTAAAAGCAGCAAAAAGAGACTTTCCAACTCAAATAGACATTAACTAAAATTAGCCACACGTACTTTTTTACATCTATTGACTTGGGTAGCCTGTTGTGATCTGTCAAGCAGGATTGTATTAAACAACTGTTTTCAACACAGAGATCAGTCTGAACCACAAGTTTATTTCCAGATTCTTCCAACCTGGTATTATGAAAATCTTAAACTGAAACATGGATCCAAATCAACTGGCTCAAAGAAATGCAGATGTGTTTTGTGACTCAGCCAGCCCCAAACGTCACAGCCCAAACCTTCACTCCAGCTATTTAAACTCATCATTTATGAGCTTCTGGATATCAACACCAAGCATAGCAAGTATGGCTAGACTGTGCTTAAAAAAAACTGACAATCACTTGATGAATGGGCTAAATTATTATTATAGTTAGGCAGTGTATTGGCATGAAAAAGCACAATGCTCTTAACCTTACAGAATACTGGAAAATTAAAAGTTTGCATTGATAAGCACTAGGTAATCTCAAATAAAATCAACTTTCTCTGGCAGATCAACCTTGCTCTGAAATGAACAGAAACCGTGAACTTTCCCTATCGCCTTTTCAATCTCCTTCAGATAAATCCTGAATTTTGCTTACATACCATAATTGAACTGAAGACAAGTCCCTTTCTCATATCAAAACACGTATCTCCTGGGGGCAATCAATGAGCAATCAATTACAAAGATTAGTGTTAGTTCATTGTTACATGACATGACTCCTTGCACAAACCCATTGACCGACACACAGCACTCGAGATCAATACAGTCCTTCCTCTTCCTCCCTTCATAATTTCCAAGAGTGCCTAACAAGGACAGATTCTCATAGAAATTGGTTAGTAAAATAGCAGGCAGGATGCAGTTGCATTCTTTCTTAACAATAATCTTTAGGAAAACAAATCTTTCAGCAGGGAAGCCTTAAAATACAAATCCTCTTATTGCAAAGGAAAACCTCAAGGTCTCCTCTTCCAGCAAAGGTCACGCTTACCAGCCATTCAAGAAATGGCAGCCAGGATTTGTCCTATTGGTCTGAGCTTAAGCCAGACAACATGACATTAATAATGCCAGCCTGGCCGAAAATCAAACCTCAGAAATTCACTCCTGGAGCCCCCTGACGTCCTGCTTTGTTGCAGTCTCCAGTTTCTGAAAAGCGTAACAAACACAAATTATGGCACCTACCAGCTGTGCAGCAGATCATAGCTAATGATTTTACCTGCCTCAAGACAGGGCACTGGCAGACGCCTGCCCTGGGCCGCAAGTGGGGCTGTATGCCCCACACACCCAGAGACCTCATAGGTAGCCCTGCATCCACATCTGCGCCTCTGCTCCCTCGCAGGAGTGGTGGGAGCCCCCTCCCGCCCTCTCCCTGCAGCTACATAAGTATCTTTCAGCAAAAAGGGGGACTGCATAGCCCCCCAACAGCCAACTCTGATCAGCTTCCAGTTCCAAAAACTGAATCAAACATACACGTGAAAGCTCTGGGGATGGAGAGCTGGCAGCAGCAGAGGCGAATAGCAGGTCAAAAAATGATCCTGTCTGTCTGGCAGTGAAACCAGCAGACGACAATTCCTCCGTCCTTGCCATGTTACAATGGCACAGGATAATTATTTAGGGGCAGATATGGGGTTTTGCAGTAAAGTCACGGTTTGTAGCTCTTTTAATGTGCCTAAGATAACCATTAGACTGGCACAAAGTTTATACTTTGTGTAGCGGTGTAAACTCCACTGATAGCAATTTTGTTTGAACATGAGGGCAAATGTTCAATCTGTGGGGCCTATTCAGCTGTGAGCTCCTGTTACGAGCTGGAGGTTTAGCTACTTGAGAGTTTTCAAGACTGCAAAGCTCGAAGAAGTAATAACTGCATTGTAAAGAGCAATGATACCCTGTAAGAGTGGGGAACAGGTGCTAATGAAACACAGGGCAAAAAACCAGTGCCTCAGATTCTTCACTGGCAAAAAAAAAGCAGAGTTGCATTGATTTCTGTAATTTCTTTTGTTTAGCTATAGCCATTTACATCGGCTTGAGAAGATGTCAATATGATTAAGACCTCTTAATTTCTTAAAGGCTGATTGATTTTCATGCAGTTTGTAAGTACTGAGCACTGCAGAAGCCAAAGCTCATTGTAGTATTAAACCTTAGATCTGTTTTCAGACCTTATTGTATTAAAGATCACTGCACAATGCATCCAGCTAAAAAATTGTCAATCCTAACACCAAAGATGTTAGCAGTTACAATAGCATATGATAAAAAATACCCACTCATTATAGGTAGACTGATGATCTTGTGTTAGTCATTATACATAGGCTTTTGAAGAGAAATGCCATAGAAGCATCAACATTTTTAGAGCACAAGAACTGTAGATTGATGGAGCTGTGTGAAGTACACGGAAAAAAAGGAATGCCTATAATGTTATAAATAGGAAGATAAACCCTCACTGGACAGTCTGACTATTAAGATTTACAAAAACAGTTAAGCATCTTCATATCTAACAAAGCAGCTGACTCAGATGTGCGACACTAGGTGATTTCCAGTACCTTTTAATTATCTTTACACCATTAATTCCATAATCCACAGCTTAAAATATTTAGAAAATTCTGGATGAGAGGGTTTATTCTATATAGGCTTTTTCATTCTTTTATAATTTTATGACTCATTTTTCTTCTTATATGTAGGATCATTACAATACAAACAATCCTATGTTATATTTATCCTATGATAAGATTCTCAAGACATTTCTTATAGATGGGGGTTCTGTGTATGTAAGAGATGCCACAAACACAGGATGTCACTTGATAATTCCTTGATCTATAAAATGATCATTACGGCAGCTTTCAACTGCAGTCATATAATACATGAATATTTTTAAAGAGAAAAATAAAACTCATAGTAGACATTCATCCTCAAAGATCTGTAACAGCTTGTTAAAATGTCTTCTGTGTCCCGCTAGTCTTCATTACCGATGAGCACGTCTTAAAAATCTTGATGAGAAAGAAAATGTGCAAAGGGCATCCCTGATGAGGATTAAATATGCTCAGCCCAAACCATTGGAATTAATTTCAGAAGTTTAAATGACAGACAATTCAATGCTGTGAGGAGTGAAGGATGAGAATAACTTGATCTATAGTCTGCTTTTTAAAGTAAAAATAGAAGATTCGTTGGTAAGACAGACTGAGTTTTTTGCCAGGCAGTGTCCCAAGCCTTCCACACCAGATCTTTCTGTTTCTCAGCCAATGGAAAGAAAATAAAACAACTCAGACCCTGCAGTACATTGCATTTCAAACTGACCGGTGATTAACAAATGAACTATGTACACAAACCAGCCCAAATGGGCACCACTGTTATTCCAGTATTAACTGTTTCTCCAATCCAATTTATTTATACTGAATGAGAATTTATTGATCTGCAAGAGCTGATTAACATGTGAACAAATCAAATGATGAGTTAATTAACCCAAACACTCTTAAGATTTCCAGATTGCAGTCTCTGGTCTAGCTAGAATTAAGTTTCTGAGCAGAGAGTTGTTAATAACAGATTATCTATAAATAAGATTACAAGTTTAAATAAAAGAGAGGTTTCCCCAAAGTACAAATTTGCAAAAAAATTGGAAATCCAAATGCCACATCCACACATACCGATTATGATCAGTACCTTGCAATTCTGGCACTCACCCAGTATTTTGTGTTATTTAAACAAAACAGGCGTCTTAATTAACCTATTTCTGGTTTCCCTAGCTCAAAGTGAACCTTGGGGATTATAAAATGAGAACATAGTGCACACTAGCATGGAAACATACTGGTGGCTATTTAAGAGATTGCAGAATCTGGTGCAAGACTGTTCCCAGAAATACAGGTTTAAATAAGGACCCGTGCCTCTGACAGGAATCAGAGGAGACCCAGCCAAGCTCTCCTAGCCCCACCATGCATAGGGAAGGAAAGTAATGGTTTCAGCTTCAAATAGAACATCGTTTACCAGAAAATGTGCTCTCCTTTTGACATACAGACCGACATTCAGTTCCCATCACTGCTGCTTCCCTGTCTCTTAATCTGCACAAGGCCCAGTGAGCAGCAGAGGCATTTGGCCTAAGCTTCCTCTGCATCCCAGGCTTTCTTTCCAATGCAATGCTATTTTTGTTACCTTGGGTTTTTAAGCTTACAAAAAGGTTTCTCTACACTCTATAAAACATAGAAGAATATTCTGAAACAGGCAGTCAATGACAAGTTGTGTTGCTCTTAACAGGCTTTCCAAAGAGCACAGTGCTGGATATCGTAGAGCACTGTGAGCATAATTATTGTTTTAATCCAACAAAATTTGAATGATTTTCAGTTACCCATAAAAGAAATAAACCTGTCGGTTTTGTTTTAACCTTTAAAAATAATTCAATTAATTCCCAAATGTAAAATGTCCATTTTGAATCAAACGTTTGAAACCTTATTTAGCTTCAAAATGCGAACATTTCATTCAGGTTTCTTCCCCTCTGCCTACTCCCAAAAACTTGGTGAAGTGAACCCCAGCTCACTAAATCCAAGCGTGTGTTTCTTTCTTAGGAAAGTGCCACCTTCACTCAGTGCCACTGCCAATTTCCTTGGAAATCTGGTTTTAAATGTCACATAAGGAGCTGCCGAATGCTGAGCTCCACGGTGTGGGCTGAGCAGCTGAGAATCTTCCCCCGTGCTCACAGAGGTGTCTGTGTATCATATGCCTGTTTCATCCAAACCTCCTGGTTCCCTGCCTCTCCCTCTCTTGAGCCTTATTAGCAGAACTTCTCGATCAGCTTCAACATCACCTGCCAGCCAAGTTTCTGTACACGTTTTTTTTTAACTCATTCAGCCTGTCAAAAAAAGGAGACAACACTGAGAACTTCTGGGCTGATTTGAATATTCAAATCCATTGTGCTTGGAGGAGCCTAAAAGTAGGCAAAAATAGTTGATTCTGCCTGCTTTACATTTATAGTTAAAAACAGCAGGGTAGACTCTAAGAGAATAATGCAGAAAACAACAGAATTAGTCTGATTTAAATAACTAAGGGAGAAAACTTAACTGAGAGGAGAAGAAAAAACCAAGAGAACTAGCAAAGTTTCTGTTTGTCAGTAGTTACTCAAAACAGCACTTAGCCATTTAGGTAGAATAGTAGAGGAAAGCTTTTATGCATGTGTTAACTCTTCTATGGATAAATAATTGGCTTCATTTTTCACAGCTATCCTTTTAACATCTTTGATAAGCATTCAAATAAAAGTTGGATGTCATGCAAGCACTGTATTTCCTTAGCAAAAGTCACTCCTGATGATTCCTTCCCAGACCTAAGGGATTTCAATAAGTCACCTGAAGGACATAAGATTACGATCAGGTTTTAATTATCCAAGGAGGTGGCCAGCTGTGAAAACTGAGAAATAATACAATTTCTGAAGTGGGTGCTCCACAGAGGAGTAAGCGCTGTCAAGCAGCCCTAGTGGCGAGTGCCACTAATGGGATGGGTGGTGGAAGTCCAGGTTTTGCACGCCTCGCTGCCTGCAGCCTGTGGTGAGGAGGTTTGGAGGTCGTTGCTTCTCAACTAAGTGCCTGCATCCAATTAGACATTTTTCAGTAACAGAGAGCTAGACAGGTGGAATGAATTGATTTAACTTTAAAGCCACCCCCCTGTGTGGTTTTATGTCTGGTATTTCCATACCTCCTTTCTTCCAGTTAGACACAAATGGATGCGGCTGGCACAATGTCTCAAAGGCGGAGGACTGGAAAAAATCATGTGTAACTTGTCTGCAAGTTTTTAAATATTGGCAGATTTGAAAGAATGGAGCAACTGAAGATGGCTTAATAAGCACCAGGATGACAAAGCTATGTTAACTCTAACAAGTCTTGCAGCCCAATAAGACCAGATCTAAAGGTAGACGGAAGAGTGCCAAATTTCCAAGATCCTGTTGTCTGTTCTTCACACTTTTCTGGGACAAGGGGGTTACTTCAGATTAGATTTAGTCTGCCCCTGTTGGCTGAATGCCTACTAACAGGGCACTTTTAGTTTAGTTTAATCAGAAGAAAACTCTTTTGCAGGTTTTAAAACCATTCCTTGATGTGAGCCAAAAAAAACAGAAATGGGGGGAAATGTAGAATTTTGTCCAAAATGGATTTTTGATCCAAACTAAAACACTTATTTAGCACCACTGAAACTCTTCTGAGTTTTGCTACTAAATAAAAATGGATGTGAATTACAAAACATACAACCAGCTTCGGTCTCTGTTTATGTCACCGCTGTTATCTTGCCTTAATGACAGAAAATCTTTATCAAACTTGAGCCTTTACCTACTTTGCTGGTAAAAGAATCTTTCCAACCTAGAACAGTGGGTGTCACTGGGATAGTATTACCTGATCAGGGCTCTTTCAACCTGGTGACTCTTTCCTAGTAGGACTTTAATCACTTTCCCATAAAACATTTTTAAAGGTATTGACAGGTCAGAGATACAGCAGCTCTGAACTGACATTGTTTCATTGAATCAAGGCCAGATAAGAAGCTTGTCCAATGCTGCCAGAGGCTGTCGTTCAAGGAGTCCGCCTACTCCCTAGTGTGGTATTGAATGTCATTAAACATTCAAACAATTTCTGTTTTAAATGAGTGGCAATCCAGTGGGAAATTATTTCATAGATCTAGGAAGGGTCAATTTATTGTAGCCCTCTTGCAGGACATTAATAGCTGCCATCAAAACATGATGCACTCTGAAAAATGCCAGCACATTGCTGGTCTCTGATTACAATTGGTTTGTTTGAGAATTGCTGGCAACTGACCTATACCACTCACAATAAATTCATGTATTAAGTGCCCAGGACTAGGCCCAAAAAAAGATACAGAGGAGAAGACAACATGATTACTGTTGCCTCTTGCAGCGGACTTGATTTGTGCTGGCACTTTTGCCATTTTATGGTACAAAACCTAGCTTGATGGCAGTGGCATCGCCATAGACTGAGCGGTTTTGCTAGCAGCAGCCATCTGTAAGGCATGTGAATTCCCCAGGTAAATTCCCAAACCACAGGCTTTTGTGATTAAATCCTGTGGGCAAGAATGCAGATGTACCTTTCCTGAGAGAAAACTATGTGGTGCACCAGCAAGCACCTCTAATAGTGACTGCAAAACCTGACGTGCATAACAAGATCTGGCTTTTAACAGGGGATTTTGCAAATTGCACCAGCCTTGAATAGGTGCCATCTGTGCTTCTGTGCATGAATTCCACTACTTCCCTATCCAAACGGTGAAATAACAAGATAAAATCCAAGTTATGGAACAAAGACACAATGTAATCAAAGAGGATGAATCATCCTTTGACCTGTTAACATTTTTTAATTAACCTGTATTGCTAATAGATGATTGGATTATCTCTCTGACAGTACATTATGGCAGAAAAAAACAACTGCTTTTTTCCATAAAACACATCATGCATACTTTGCAGTAACTTAGGTCATTGAAGAGTATTTCAAGTAAAAAAGTGTTAATACTTTTGCAAAAAAATCTTTTGAGATCCCTGGCTTCAGGCTAGAATAGCCAAACTGACTTGGATAAAATTGTCAACATGGAAGTTTGATTTAAATGATTTTGTTTATTTAAGCAATCTATACTCAGTCATTTGATCCTGCTAACTCCAGTTTTATGCCTCAACAAAAATGTAGGAAAACTGCGCAGACAAAATCATTGCTGCTGCTAATCAAGACAAAGAGCTCAGTCAGGAAGATGTGAAAAGGGAGATGATCCCCAAGTTCAGGGCCATAAGAATCATAAGAGTTACTGGGGACAAATTTGATCCTGCTCTCTTGTCGTAGCAACTCTGATCCAAGTTACCACTAAATGATTCTGGTTTCTGACGAGGGCATTATCAGCCGTGCTCAGGCACATGGTGTAGCTATGAGTCCTGTGCTGCTGTAGGTATGTGCAAAGAGTTAAATCACACAGTTGTTTGGCACTTTCGAGTCTGACTGATAAGTTACAAGAATATAGATATTTTATGAATTTTTGCTATGAGATTACTGAACGGATCAAATGACACTTTTTATAATAATAAAGTTACAAAATTGTAGCAACGTATGTCCTGGAAATGTAAGTACTGGCATTTGGATGAATATACAAATAAACAACCAAACCATATCCAGCATATAGAGTAATGTAACAAAAAATGGTAAAGGAAAACACTTAAAACAGGTGAACTGAGAGCAGGAAAGTACAAAACCAAATTCCAAAGTTTGTACTTTGGCAGAGAAATATTAATCCCCTCTAGGCAGTGTCTATCTGGCACCCAGCCTGTCCCATGCCAGATGAGATCAGCTTAACAAACACATGAGTACATGAATAGCTGATAAGATTTGCAATTATACTGTTTATGGGTTTGTCAATCATGTCAGTATCATTAGCAGTTATTTCCCAGATCAAAGGGGTACAACCTGTTTCTCACAACATTTTAACACTGTTTGCAAATTTTTTTTAAGGCTAATCATAACTGATACCCTAATAAATCAGTGTTGAAACTAACTGTAATTAATTCTGGCATCACAAAGGTGTGAAGATACTGCTTTTGCTTCAAGCTGGCCTTGGTGCCCACCAGCCGTAACACAAGGGTCTATACAGAGATGAATTGCTTCCTTAGGAAGATTGCACTCACTCTGGAAAGTTTACCAAAACCTTCTGGCATGCAGTATGCAGAAGAGCTAAGACCTAATTAGTAGAATAAATTGTGACACTTTATCTTTTCCTGTTCAGTAATTTGGCTAGTGACTTCTCATGCTGTTAAGAAAGGTCCATGCTGGAGTGGAAGCTCTCTTCAGAAGTGCCCGTGTGTGTTGGGTGCATGTCTAAGAGGCTGGCAGCTCGTGAGCTTTCCAAAACCAGTGCAGAGGAGACATTGAATTTCTGCAGTTCATATACCTTTGGAATTGTTTTTTCTTAAGATATTAAATTATACTATTATTTGCCCTGAATTGACATTCTGCTTGGTAACATTTATCCTTCATGTCAAGCTAAAAATATTTAATTATAGTAAACAGGGAATGGAAGAGCTATCTAAAAATAATTCAACAACTGTATAATAAGTAGGCTACACTTCTGAACTTAAAGCCTGTACATACTCTTCCTTGCAACACACCGATGTCTAACAATTCTAGGAAACGTGTGGACATCTCATTTGATACCAAACCTTTATCTTAGTAATTTACAATAGTCAGAAACTAGAGAATGAGGCATTTTCACAACATGTACAAGTGTTTTAACTGGAATTAGATAATGGTCTCAATTTAAATTTACCTTCCTGTAAGTCACATTTAAATCAAAACCTGTCCATAGCAGAGCCACATCAGAGCTGGAGGTGTCCAGGCAGGATTTCCAAAGGGAGGATGGATCTCTCAAAGGTCAACTGAGGTGACCTCTTCAGCCAATTTTGTCAGCCCTGCCATGCACCTTAGGACAATGACATGGCATCAGTCAGCTACTGAAGGGTATACTCTAGGAGCTACAGACACCAGCATAAATTACAGCAGGTCACAAAGAAAATTCATTAGCCACAGCATGAGAATCAGTAAGTGGCTTCTTGGCAACTCCAGATAATAAACAGAGATCTCTACACACATGCAGAATTATGGCCCAGTTAATAGAGAGGAAAAAATAAAAAATAAAAAAAGGTGAGGGGGTCAGCACAGATTTGAATATTCAAAAACTAAAGGCATGACAGCACAGACTTACAATGAGACCACCCTTACTCTCAGAGTCCAGCGAAAAGCACCAGCTAACACTGCATGTGTAACTTTGGGAGCTGTCAGCCCATCATCAGGTGGAAGAGAGCAATCTCCAGGAAACTGTCCATCTCTTCCAGTGATAATTTATTTTTAAAAAACAGCTGAAATTATTTCCTGATGTACTTATCCAAAAGTATTAAATTGTCTTATTCCTGAGGCTTAGTCTGTGACTATATTTTAGGAAGAAATACAAATCTCAGATGGGTCAAAATACATAGCGTATCATGGTGACTAAATCTCACTGTAGAGCTACTCAGGAAAATAGTTGATTCGTCCAGCTCATTCTTCTAGCGTGCTATCAGGCCAAACAAATGAGCCAAAAGCTTATGTAAAATAAGTTGGAAAAAAAAATACTGACACAAAGTTATGCATCAATCCTAGCAAAATTTTCAAGTCAATGCAGAGCAATACATTTGGTCTTCTGATTTTTTTTTCCCCAAGTTTCACACTGCTGCTTCACACAGCATGTTTAGAGAGCTGTGAGGAAGCTGGTATAAGGCTGGGCTCCCAGTCCCCAACATGGGATATGTCACTTGATGGGGAATGTGTGCCTACACATTTTGCAGTCTCCCTGTCACTATCATTAAAGGGATTTTCAGTATTAACGTACACTCACAGGAGTGAACTCAAGGAGTTCGGGAGACTTTCTAGTAATTGCAAAGGATTTTAGGCCAAACATTTTGACCTGCACTTTTCAAAAAGATTTCAAGTGCTGAGTATTAATCAAGCACCGGATGTTTACAAGACAGCCATCCTGCCTTCTGAAAAATCTGGCTTTTTATCCCCATGTAGCTCTAGAATTTAACCTCTTTTGAACATTTGCTTCATAACAGGGGTCTGTTTTGCTTTTCCTCATGTAACCAGGGTATTTCTACCTAACATCAAAATAAAAAAAATGATACATTTTGTTAAGTGCTTACCAGACCAGCCAGTGTCTCATATCCCAGAAGTAATACTGACCTTTTCCAAGGCTATATTTTCTGTCTGCACAGCAAGCTTCTCATTAATTTTGCTTTGTAGTTCAGCACTGAAATTGCATGTCATCACTATGATTCTTCCCTGTAGAATGACTTTCAAAACAGGTAATGGAAATCTTCCCTGCAGATATGGGACCCACAGTTGGCTTAGAAGAGGAACATTTTTAATTTGCTTCTGTACATGGTAAATTTCCTGGCACTTTTGCTTGCAGTGTAGATAGTGCAGGGATAGGAGCTGGTCCAGAAATCCAGCGCCTCAACTTCAGTGCTCCAGTGCAGGATTTCATAGCATTTATGTCAAGCTGCTTAAGAGCTACTGGCAGCCCAGAAGTTATTGCAGAAAAGCATTCAAGAGCTGAAGAAAATAAAATAGCAATGGTGAAAATCTCTCTGTAGCTTAAAGCTAATGTTTTGATTTTACTCTCATTTGCATCAGAAGAAAATTTTTTTAAATGCCAGGAGAGTCAATGGAGTGACACCACCGTAAAGCTACAGCCTTTCCTTTGAGGTTCCAGGTAGCAACAATTCCTCATGTGTTCCTGTGATGGATGGTACTAGCCCAGTGATAAATACCAGGGCAAAAATGGAGAACTAACAGAGTATATTTTTCGCCAGCTGAATGACCTGAAATCCACCACATATTTTCAATGAATTATGCTAGAGATTAAATTATATATATTTACTCCAGAAAGGTGAACATGAGACAAAACTATAAAGTGTTTGTTTGACTCTAATTACTGTCATGCACTATGTCTTCGTTTCAGCTGGGATAGAGTTAATTTTCTTTCTAGTAGCTGCTGTGTTTTAGATTTAGTATGAGAATAATGCTGATAACATGTATTGCTTTAGTTGTTGATAACTAATGTTTATATTAGTCAAGGATTTTTTCAGCTTCCCATAGAAGCTGAGAGGGAGCATAGACAGGACAAGCTGGAGAAAGGAATATTCCATACCACAGATGTCTTGCTCAGTATATAAATGAGGGTTGGCTGGGGGGCAGGAATCCATGATTGCTGCTCGGGATGGGTTGGGCAATCAATTAGCAGGTGGCGAGAGCGACTTGTGTTGTATCACTTTATTTTGTATATTCTTTTACTATTTTTTTTTCCCCTCTTCCATTACTGTTCTATTAAACTGTCTTTATCTCAACCCATTTTTCCCCCTCCTTTTCTCCCTCTCCTCCCCATCCTGCTCAGGGGGAGGGAGTGAGCAAGCAGCTGCGTGGTCCTAGTTGCCGGCTGGGGTTAAACCACAGCACGCTGCCAACTACATTTCAAGACTATGTTTAACCTTGTGATTTAAGAGATACTAGATTTTGACTTGCTGATTCTCACTTACTAGTTTTTAGAGCGGCATGAAGAAGTCCTGATTTTCTTCTTCCAGCAATGTATGACCAAACCCTGCCACAGTACTTCACTCTTAAATTACCATCAGTGTCTTATCTTGAGGGACACTCCTTATTTTAAGGGACATCTCTCTTTCTATGAATTTAGCATGTAACAGGAACTCCCAAACAATCAAATCTTTGCAGAGCCAGCTGAATAATCGTTGACTGCATTTTGTTTCCCTGTTTTCTCAGTCTTTCAACAAAATCAAGCCACAGATGTTGGAAATGCAGGGCTCATTGAGAGGGCTTTAAACTAGGTACAAATGCGGAAGCGGATAGAATCAAGCTCGTTAGAGATGAGCCTAGGGGCAGCATGCTAACATTGGGGGAGAAATTGATAGCCCAGCTCAAGTGCATCTACACCAAAGCACGCAGCATGGGCAACAAACAGGAGGAGCTGGAAGCCCTTGTGAATCAGGGTAGTTACGACATAGCTGCCATCACAGAAACATGATGGGATGACTCTTATGACTGGAATGCTGCAATGGATGGCTATAAGCTCTTCAGATGGGATAGGCAGGGAAAGAGAGGTGGTGGGGTGGCTCTATACTTTAGGGAGTGTTTTGATTGTATAGAGCTCAATGACTGTGAAGGCGAGGTCGAGTGCTTATGGGTAAGGATGAGGGGGAAGGCCAACAAGGCAGATGTTCTGTGGGGAGTCTGTTATAGAGCACCCAATCAGGATGAAGCAATAGACGAAGCGTTCTACAAGCGGCTGACGGAAGTCTCACAATCCCCAGCCCTTGTCCTAGTGGGAGACTTCAACTTACCAGACATCTGCTGGAAATACAACACAGCAGAGAGGAAACAGTCTAGGCGATTCCTGGAGTGTGTGGAAGAAAACTTCCTGACACAACTGGTAAGTGCGCCTACCAGGGGAGGTGCCTTGCTAGACCTGCTGCTTACAAACAGAGAAGATCTGGTGGGTAATGTGGTGGTTGGAGGCCGTCTCGGGCTTGGCCACCATGAAATGATAGAGTTCTCAATTCTTGGTGAGGTAAGGAAGGGGGTCAGCAAAACCACTACCATGGACTTCCGGAAGGCAGACTTCAGCCTGTTCAGGACACTTGTTGAGAGAGTCCCTTGGGAGATAGTTCTGAAGGGCAAAGGGGTCCAGGAAGGCTGGACATTCTTCAAGAAGGAAGTCTTAGAGGCACAGGAGCAGGCTGTCCCCATGCGTCATTAAGACAAACC